>PNEQ01113243.1:14376-30045 GCA_003012365.1 Medauroidea extradentata
AAAAAAAAAAAAAAACAAAGAAAGGAAAGCCAGTAAGCTGTAGTGAACAGACATAAAAATACAGATAATTCCAGAAAGGAATGTAGTCATATCCCAGACGACGACACAAGGACAATAACAGACATAAACAACACAAAATTAATTCCTTAAGTGGAATATAGTCGACTGGCGAAGGACGACACAAAAAACAACAAAAGACAGATGAAAAAATAATTAAAAAAACCAACAAAAAATGGGGTGTGTGAAATAGACACCACAGATGAACGACGACGACAACAACACAAGTAACGAAAGACACAAATGGATGTTAACACAGGCAAGACACAACATAGACAAATAACAGACGGAAAATAGGCTTCTCAAAATGACAGGTGCGCCGTTTCGGGAACAGATACCAGTTCCCGAAACGTCACATCTGTCATCTTGAGACGGTAATAAAAGTGAAGAAACGTCATCACCTGTAACTATCTCCGCTGCTTCTCTAGCAAAGTAGTGCAGCAGCAAAGCACTCGCCTTGCATTCGGAACAACCTGTGTTCAATTCCTGGCCAGACCATTCTGATTTCAGTATTCCAGGGTTTTCCAAAATCACTCTACGTCTAGATTTATGCTGAGATGGTCTCTTAATACAGCCAGATTCCCATCCTATTTCCCTTGATTATCTCTACCAATGCCATGAAAGCGGTTCGAGGACACGTAAAACACCCCAATACATAAATAGACAGTACCAGGACAGCGCAGAACTTAACGTTACTTTCATATAATGACGGTTCGTTGTGTGATTAATGGTGACATTTATCTGTTCATCATTTTCCCTTCTACTTGCTACGGATGTTTACCATTTAATAATTTCCAGGGAGTAAGTAATGTGTTCCACTAATGTGATTTGGAAGTTCAGTAAGGCAGATACACTAAGAGTTCATATAACTGTGAATAACATAAGATTTTATGCAGAGTATGTGGCTCTCTTGTCCAGCAATCTTCCAAAGTTCTGCATTACTACTTCAGAATACTAGAAAATGTAATCAAACAAACTTCTATTACATAATACTAAGCAATTTATTAGAAGCTAGCAGGAAATCCTTCATAACTGAAAGGATAAAATGAAATAATTAGTTATTTAATTTATTAAAATAAAATAAATTAATATATGGTAGGCCTAATTGTATTTGTATAGTACATTTATTGTAACAAAAAGGCATGTAAGAGCATACAAAATGAATGATTAACAAATATTACCTTTATTATAAACAGTTCTGAAAAGGTGTTTCTGTTGGAATTAATTCAGATGTACGGAGGACTATCCATAAGTATCTTTGAAAGCCTAGTAAAAGAGATTCTCCACCCACGAAATATGCTATGTACGTGTTGATATATTATGACAATGCTAGTAAGGGAAGTTCTGTGTAATAATATACTTTCATTTTAACTGCTGCAAAGTAATTTTGGTTTGTCAAGTCAGGCAATTAACTTTTTTTTATTTTAAGATATTGTGTGGCTGTTTTTAAATATTGGTGACTATAAAAAGTGATAAAAAAATGGTTTATGTATTAGTTTTTGAAATAAAAAGAACTTGTGTTAGTAGGCTATATACTGCATTTTAATTGAAGTTGAATACACCACCAAATAATGTTGAAATATCAAATAAATGGGCAACATTTATTTTTTAAAATAACATATCAACTAAATTTTTATCTTATTCTTTATAAAGTAATGTCACACCTTATACTCCTAGTTAACACATCAATGAAAATTAGATAGCAAAACATATTTATGAAATTTGTCACTAGCTACGAAAATTATTGCTAGCCAAGTTTCGTGAAATGAGAGATTTACCTGAATATTTTGGTAAAACAAGCAAGAGTAAGGCCTACAGCTTACAAGCTTTATAGAAACATCTATCGCTCCATCAAAGTAAATAAGGTTAAAACAATATAACCTACGAATTACTAGTACTTACAAATTTATTGAAAATATTACATTTACCAGTTTTATAGCATTTTATTTAATTTACACTACTTCATTTGTTGCCATGATACACATCAGACGAAGGTTATTAAAATATTAAAAACAGAACATAAGAAACAGAGAAAAACCAACATTACAAATGAAAACATTGCTGCAAATTTTAAAGGAAAAATTACACACTGATTTTGTGTAAAAACTAAGATAAATATGTACTTGATGCAAGTTTGTATCAGCTTTACCAAGTGTATAATTATTATTAAACACCATATAAATTAAAAGAATTTTGTGTATTTCTCTCATTCTCTGTACACATTTTCAAAATGACTGCTATTTTATATTATTAGCATAACATGATATACCTGAGGAAATATTTATTACAAATTTAATCAAACTTGGTACATACATACTACACAATAAGCTGTCCTCACTTTTGTGTATTATGTTCATATTGGTTCGTATTTTCAAAATGGTGACTATTTTTATATTTTTAGCATAATATACACCTTATGAAACATTTTTTCCTAATTTCATCAAACCCGAGCCCGATTAAATATCATTACCTGCTATTTTCACAGACTCAACATAACGCAGGTGTAAAGAAAGTAAAGAGTCTTCACTTACACCTGTAGTCACAATTGGAACTGAACAGAAAGTTATTTAGCTGTGTATAATTGAATGAAGCAAATGCAAATGTACTGGTGCCTAAATATTTGATAAGAGTACATTATATTGCAATCATTACATGACCTCTTGCACTTCTTTGTGAGTGTGTTTAATTCCACTACAGCGCAACATGTTGCAACGCAGGTGCAAAATTTTTAAGTGATTTTAATCGGTCTACTGGTGCACAAACCTATACTACATACTTAGCAGACTTGAATATTGTTTATTTTGTCTGTCTTATGTTAATATATCTGACAAGTTCCATGGCATGTAAATTCCTAAGAAATGAATAAAATGAAATATTTTCTAAACGGCTGCCAAGTTTGTAATTGTAGCATAATCTGACGTAACTTATATAAGAAAATACTGGCAAACATCTGAATATTTTTCTGAACACAAGAAACGTACACTAAGTTTACATGAATGTTGTTTTTTATTTATCTTTATACAGTATCTGTATCTTTTTTTTTCTTTTTTTTTCTTTTTCTTTTTTTTTTTTTTTTTTTTTTTTTTTTTTTTTTTTTTTTTTTTTTTTTTTTTTTTTTTTTAAAGCTGTTTGAACATGTTTTGATTGCACGAGATATCTAAGAAACCATTTCTGTGAAATACAGTACTTCATTTTTGGTACACATTTAATACTTAGCAAGGTGATATAGCTTTCATGTTTTAGTTCATGCCCGGTTCATATTTTCTAAAAGTTAGCCATTTAAACATATCATGATTATTCGAAATATTAAACCTGAACCATTATCCAGAATTTCATTAAACATAGAATTCATTGTTCTCAACATGTTAACTTGAAGTTTACGTATTTAGTTTAAGTAATATGAACATATTATCGAAATGGTGACAGTTTGAACATTTTTTGATCACACGAGATATCTGAATATTCATTTTTCAGAATGTCATCAAACTCGCATTCTTAGTAATTTGACACGACTTTTATGTATTTTGATCATGTTGTGTTAATAGTTCTACAATGGCTGAATTAAAAAATTCCTTTATAACATGAGATATCCAAATGAACCGTTATTCAGAATTTCATCTAACTTAGTATGCACGTAGTACCTAGTACAGCGACTTCAATTTTACATATTTTGGTCATAATATATTCAGTTCCTAAAAACTCTTGCCCTTGAAGTTTTTTATGACATGAAATATATCTGAGGAACATTTTCCAAGGTTTCTTCAGAGTCGGAACACATTTAGTATTAAGTATAGTAACATGAATTTAAATTTATTGGTTAATGTTTTCAGTAACATATTTTCCCAAATTTCTAAGATTTCACGACATGAATATATAATTGTTAATATATGTGTGTGTGTCAAGAACTGTAGGAACAAAAGGTAGCAAATAAAATATTTATACGCTAATTTACTAGGAAACTTAGATATAACTAGTCTTTAATGTTGTAGGTCCACCATGTTAGCATATAGCACAAGAATTATTTAATATACAACGTAATATTCCGAAACACGTAAATTATTCTAACTTTTGGCGTTAATTTGTACCAACATTGAGGAAAGTAGCTTATTAGGGCATTTTTCCACTTGGCACTAACAGAGCTGACCAGTGAAAACCCCAAATAGAACATAATCAATTGCTGTCAGCGAAAAATCCGCTCTCAGCAGAACAATCCAGTTGGAGCTCTTTGTCAGTAGACAGAAGACTGTTAAATTTTGTTTATACTTTAGGAATAATGGCGTCTGATGAAGTGCAAGCAGTGCTTGCCCTTTTGCCAGCAAGTTTTTCTATCTTTTTCAATGCATCATTGACTGATTCAGACATGTCTATTGAGAATGATGTAGAAGATACCGAATATGTTCTTTCCATTTTATTACATGTAAAGAACAAGAAACGTGTAGACCACGCCAAGAGGGTTATGTGACATCGACAAGAATACCACATGTCCTACTTATGCCAACCAATTACTCTCTCACTTTCAAAATCAGTTTTGCTAGGACTATAAATAATGCTTGGGGCATTGTTAAAAGTGACAGGGATAGACTTAGAACAGTTTTTCACATGGCATCTGTGGCTACTTAGCCTGCTGCAGAATAAGCTCAACCTACAGATTGGTTACATGAACACTTGATGGCCGAGTTACTAATCTGGCGTACAAAGAGGTCCATCAATTGAAGTAAACATTCTATGTTAGGAGCAATGCCACGGGTGGACTGCCAGTCTCTATGAACACCATTAGTTGTGGCATCACATGAGAGCACTGGTTCCAAACAAATGTTTGCTTTGAAAGTTTAATATTGAAATATAAATGTAGGTATTAGTTATCAGTTGACTTAATTCATTCTTTTTGTAATTGCCCATCTTTGAATTGCAAATAAATTCTACTTGTCAAATGAGAACAAACTTTTAGTTTAAGTAACCTCATCGCTACTGACACAAACAACTCCGAGTATGCTGCAATTTTATCTGTTAGGCTATGTTCAGAACTTCTATGATTTTACTTATTTCTAACAACAATAGAATCAACCCAATTTTTCTTAGGGATGTAAAATTAGATCATAGTTTTACATGAGCCGAAAATACATCTGTTTGAAACCACCATCGTCATGTGACGTCACACAAACGGTGACCATTATAAAAATGTAAGTTTGTTTATTCGTCGTCCATGTATTCCTACACCATTCACATCCAACTGTGATAGTAAGATGTGCATGTACTCACCAACATTTCTGCCATTGGGAGAGGGGAAGGGGTAGACTAGAAAAATTAAGTAGACGGTAATAACAAGGTAACCTAAAAATGTTGTAAGAAATAACTTTGGTGAGTTTTGCATGTGCCTGCGAAGGACTGAGCCAAAAATTATAATTATTTGAGGGGTGCAAGGCATAGGAGGGACAAATGGGGTACAAAAAATATGTAATGAAGAGAACTTAGGAGAGTTGTACGTGCACCCGGGAAGATTCATATCAAAAAAATATTCTTTAGGCAAGTGGGGGATTGTACAGAGGCAGAAAGGGGTACCGAAAAATTTTAGTGCAATGATTTTCCTCTATAAAATGTGACGCATGCTACGCAGCATCGTTTTGTGGTTCCAAGCCTCCGCTTTGCCATAAGCCAGTTCCCTTCTCCTTCTCCCACAGCTTGTTCCATCTCTCCCTGCAATCCCGCACATGTCACGTGCATCCAACACCCAGGCAGCACCCTTAATTTTTCCAGTGTATCCATCCCCGCTAGTCCTTTCACGTCCTTGTCCGAGGCAGATAGGATGGCATTGTTGGATTACGGCACTCTGCCTGCACCAGCAGCTGAGCATAGAAGGGAGGGCTGCCACCCCTACAAGCTACCCCTGTCACCAACCGCCTCGAGTGCGCATCGAATCTGCGCACTCCTGCCTCTAAGACGGCCGGCCAATCAAGAGCTCACTCATCTTTCCACGCCCATCAGGGCATGTATAAAAGACGCAACTTTTGCCACAGAAGGTGGTTATTCTTGTGACCATGCTCGCACCTCGCTGCGCTGGCCGATGCAACACACTCAAACTCCAGCAGATTACTCTGCTTCTGCTTAGCTTTTCTGCTAGTAGTTTTCACAACTATCTCTCGTCTGGAAGAAAAGGGTTCCAGCGTCCGCTGCCCTTCGACGGAACACGTCCGCGAGAAGTTGCCCGTCACACGAGAGAGATAGAGACAGCCACCACGCAAACCAGCAAGACGTCAAGCCGAGCCTAGTAAGTTAACAGCGTTAACCTCCCCATTGCCACTAGTGGTTTTCTGTTGCTGCTTCATCTACCGCCGTCATACGGCAATAACAACTTGGCACAGGGTGGTTTCATTGTTCTTTTTTGAGCAATAAAACACAGTTTAAGTGGACCTTCCCCTTTGTCTACTTTAGCTCTTCGCTCCCTGCTCCTTTCTTTTACCCACTCCCAATTCAATTCTCTTTGAGTATACTGGAGTCTTGGGTCCGTAAAGTAAGTAAACTCTGAGACCGGCAAGCCAACTCCCATTCTGAGAGACTGTCGTCCTGTCTATGTATCCCGTCAGCGGCTTCTCGTCAGCGGTGGGACAGCACTACACTGGGCAGGTCTCTCAGTAAAGAGGTTCGCCGCACCGGCATCCACCACCAGAGTATAACCCGAGAACAGAAATTGTGGTTTGCGTTGGGGAGCCCAAGTTCTGTGTGGAAAACAACAGCTGAGATAGCTGCCATGCTTTACATTGGACTCAACAGGTTCCTCAACGTGAGACACGTCATCTGGACTCACAAGTCGTATCTTTTTGCTAAACCTGTTGGCCTTTTGGAGACCCTGTAGTTTGCTGATGCAGTTACTCAGGACACCTGCTCTTCTTTCAAGTAACGTCTCTGACATTTTTTTTCTACAAAGGTAAACAGTTTTCTGGGTATACCCAAGTATAGGGCAGGCAAATAGCAGGCAGCTCGTGCCAAGCTAGCTGACTTGGTTAAAGAGGTTCTGGCCAAGTCAAACCCCTACACTGGGATCTACACCGCACTGAGGGACGTTGCTGCAGCCGAGCATTGAGGAGAGACTGTGGAAGGGGTTGTCTTATTCATCAGGTCTCTGGAGGTGCCACCGATCCTCGAATCTCTTCCAGTCACCCCTCCCAATTCAATCCCGTCGATCTCACGCCTCACTGCGACGTCATGTTAAAACCCTCTCCTTTACCCCGGGAATCCTTCTCGTCAGAGAGATCCCGCTACCGCCATTCCCGTCCAACTTTGTCAGACGAGGACCAAGAACAGGCCTACACTGTGACCATCTACGCCGAAACCTCCAGTGTGTGGCTACACTTCGGCAGCTCGTCCAGGCCCACAGCAACAGCAAGGAGAAGGGAAATGCCCCCTCCCCCATCATTGGGTTAGTTCACGTCCAAGTTTTAGCTAACCCAAATTTTGACCACTTGTTGGGGAAAAAGCAGACTCTGATTGTGGGGGCGGTGCCCGCCTAAGCCTGCGTCCCGTGGGGAAAAAAAGACTCTCCTGAACTCCACCTCCCGGGAAGGCTCCAACGCCACCGCCACGATCCCCCAGCGAGCAAAGGTGTCAGATATTTCTTAAGCCCAGTACACACGGGCATCTTTCTTGTACATGAAAGTGAGTATCAAATGTGTACAAGAAAGGGAACACTAGCTAGTGTTCTAGCTAGTATCCTACCAAATTGATTGTTTAGTTCACATGGCCAACTTTCTTGTACAATCAGGTGTACACCAATAAAATTTTGGATACATATTTCAAGGGTGCATTTCAAGTATTGGCGATAATAACTGCAATATTTATTGTACCAGCACCAAAAATAAGCTTTAAAATGTAAACATGGAATTATTGTCTCTAGTTAATTATATCAAGATGTAAAGTGCCATGACGCACAATCAGCAAATATTCCTTTAATAGCATCGTTTGTTCAGCTAAGACACATTTATTTAAAAATGATTTGCATTTGTAAGCTATTTTGTTCAATAACATTTGCGCATGCATAAAAATGGTTTGTTTATATTCGACTAGTACAAGAAAGATAATGAAAAATAGAAGAACCATCCCTATCCCGCACTAGCTAGTATACAAGTCCTTGTATGCTAGTCACTAGTATGCTCGGTGGCCGTTCACACGATAATAGTTTGCTACAAGTCGAGGTGAACAAGAAGTTCACCTTCTTGTACAAGAAAGATGCCCGTGTGTACTGAGCTTTAAATATCTAGTACTTATCTAAAGTTTTTTGTTTCAGAAATACTATTATTGCATTAAATTGAAAATCCCACGTACGAAGTTGCGGGTACCAGCCAATAGCTTACATAATGTAGTTAGACAATAACTGTATAATGAGGTTGCATCAGGATTCAGTTCATATTGTGAAATTGGTACTTTCTGTGGTTATTTTTTGCTGGTGACAAAAACTATTTAAAAACAAATAGGAGTGAAACATATGCACTCACAAACTTTGCATGCTTATACCAGATATCACTGATTGGCCTTTATAAAAAAAATTGTACCTGTTCTCCAGCACTGTACGAATCAATTAAATTTAAGGTTGTAAGGTTTCTCTGAATTAATGCCTCTGAGCCTTTGTATTTACTGAGCAAGATCATATGGCTCTAGTACTGGAGAGCAGTGCACCACAACCCTAACTTAGTCGATATCAGAACTGGGGGTTCGTAGGCGTAAACTGAACCCTGAAAGATAACGTGAAATGGGACCCAGCAACTGAGGAGCGATGGAATGCGAAGTGCCAAGGAAATGTCACTGCTTCAATCTATTCACAGTTTGGTAACAATGTTACAACTTACGAAACAATTGGTGTGAGGGACAAGGTACATGAACAGGTAGGAGCCGTGACAGATGGGTAAGATAACATGGCTTAGCACGAAGGGTAAGGAAAGAAGATGTAACAATGCTGAGTGGAAGAGAGAATGGGTCTGAGGCGTTGACAAACACCACGTGATCAGGGACGCACGACTGTGGTGATCCACTGTGTGTAACAGTTAAACTATTTCAACTACAAACAGGATGATTCTCTCAGTAAACAACAGATGTGGTAGCATCAGAAACCAGTTATAAGATAGCTGGGCCTACTAACCCTTAACATCAACGAGGGCGGAATGTTCCCTTCTTCTACACCAGTATACCTTTGTCTAGTATCCATATGTAATTTGTATTCTGAAGATTACTCAATCACCTGCCCTTCCCATCTGTATAGGCTACCTTAATAGCCTATTTCTTTCGTCTTCATAAACCTAACAATTCTCTTCCTCACATTTATTTTCATTTTTTTTCCTTCAGTCTAAGATCGTATCTTATCAATGTCCTTCTATAATTTGTTTACTCCACCCATCTTTACATAAAATACAAAGTCATCGGCAAACAATCCTAATGCTACCCACCATTAAACCAGTGTAGTTGCTATTACTACAAACAAGAGACCCAGCACACTTCCCGGTGGCACTCCGGATGTAACCTCGCCTTCTTGTGATAAGGAATTCTTACTTTTACCCTCTGTCATTACCCCATGAGAATGTCTCCAATCCATCTCACTACAAACTTGTCTATTGGCCATTCTTCTAAGTTCTACATTAGCACCCCTTGTGGTTCCTTATTGAGTGCATTTCCATTCAAAGTCAATGAAACAAGCATCCCCCTTCTTCCTCTAACTGCTGGTACCAAGTCCTCTAAAATCCCAGCCAGCTGTATCTCACTTGAATAACCGTTTATTATTCTGCAGCCAGTTCCTCTCTCTCATAACCTGCACTACAGGCTGGACCACCAGTCTGTCCAAGACTCACTGGTCTGCTGCTGCCAGACCAACACCTGCTTCCTTCTAATTCTGTGGTAACTTACCCTCCTCCAGAGATTTGTGAAATATTAGTTCTGACCAACTATCCCCTAGCATTCTATACTACCTGGTCCCATTGCATTATTACACTTTAACCCGTGTATTACTTTACTTCCTCTTTTTAACTCTTAAGGTAAACCATTCGGAATCTGATAGGGCAACTATAAAAATGTGGAAAAAATACTCCTGGAATAAACTGATTGCTTCTATAGCACATAATTATCTATGGACTTAGCTCTTTCGCACGCAGCAGTTGGTGGCACTGGTAATATCACCATTACAAAGCAACAGATTATGTGATTGCCCACGCAGTTTTCAAGAATAATTGCCATTCCTAACACGAAAGCAGCAAGCAAGTTAGTTCACTTCTAAGCTTTGTATTGTGCAATACACATGTATTTGTTTTGAATTTCACTTGGTTTGATAGCCCCAGAAATAAAAGCTTAACATGGATACCACGTTACAAAACAAATTTAAAGGGAGTATTGAATCGAGGGATACAAAATATAACATTACCCTCAATTGGATAGTGAAAAATGTCTGTAAAATTATTGAAAAATAGTGTAGACTCCCGATTATCTGCGGTAATTATGGGGACGGAAGCAGCAGAAACGCAGCAGATAATAAAAATTTGTGGACAATCCAAAACTGTAGTAAAACAAGTTCCTAAAATTTTTCTTTTCTGTGTTGGAAACTACTCTTCTGTGAAGCGACTACGAGGGCTAGCAGCTAAGAACAATAGCCATACAAACATGTTGTAAGAACATGGCAGCCATTCATTTATTCTGAAAGCCTCATCAATAGTACATATTTGACAACAATGCCACCGTTGCATTTCTCTCTCCGCTCCCCAGTCACCTATTCTCCTTCGTCCGTCATTCAATTCCCAGCCTGCTGCGTCTGCTCTGTGTCCCTCTTCCAATGCTGTTGTACACGTGCACATGTTAAAAATACCATGCATTTTGATATGTGACAGACTAGCTAGGAAAGACGACACACAGCAATATATTTTTTTCTTATATCCAAATGAGCTCTTCAGCTACAGAACTGAAATCAGTACGGATGGGTTAAATTAACTTGATATTTACAGCAAATGTTTATTTTTTTATTCAATATTTTTTCCTGTGTTAAGTAAAAGACAAAATCACTGTTAATGAGATTTAATGTCATTTTCACTTGATACCGTAACAGAATTTAAAACGTCAAATGTTATGAATATCACAGCAAGCCACTCAAAAAAGATTGCTGTAGGGCGTTATTGTGTTAACCTACTCAACAGCGGGTAATTACACGGGCCGCAATAATGTCGCAACATCTATCAAAATGTTTACAAGTACAAAGAACTAGGATGGAGTGAGACTTTGCAGTTGTGAGATAAGAATATATCTTCAGCACTCAACACGTGCTGAAGGGCAGGAGGAAAAAATTAGCCAACAGTCCTTTATGGGGGGAAAAAGAAACAAATTGCTGTCACAGTGTTTAGATTGCATGTCCAATCCCTGCTAAGCAATTATTATTTCCATTATTACAATACAAAGCATTTTAAAAAGGTTTTCTAACAGTTATATTATGCATCACAAAATATGTTCACATTTTGCCAACTTTACTATCCAATCGAGCGATATAGATTATCGAATTGTGGAATTTTGGATTTACTGCTATCAGATCATGGGTGGTTTGCACTGCCTATTTAAAAAATCTGTATTAAAAAATCACTTAAGCAATTTTATTCGTACACGTTTCTAGACAACACGGAAGGTAGGAAAATTCTTCCAGTATATAGATAGGTACCTTGGTTTAAACAATTATTCTACTTTTCAGAATTTTTTTAACACAATATTTCTTTACATATCTGATCCCGGGTGATTTACCTTAGCTTCCTAAGAGGGTCCTGAGCTCCCCAAGTTCATTAACTACAATCACCCTGCTCCTCTATGTACAGAATCTGCAACAGTTCTGCCTCTTCATTACCAGTTGTTGCAGCCTGTCCGTGGTAAGTGTAGGCTTATCTCTTTCTACAACACAACGAGCTGCCTAGACATGGTATAGAGTTGTGCAATAAGAGCTAATAGTAGCATGACCCTCCTATTGGGCACCCATAGGCAACTGAATCCAAAATCTGAAGAGGGGCTCATTTATACTGACACTGTGTTTTTTTGTGCGTCTAGAACGTTAGCGAAACGTGCATTTGTCACATACTTGAAAGTGATAAATTGCTAATGTGCACTTTTAACGGCCTTAAGGTGACTCCTGAGAGAGTGTATGACAAAGAGAAAAAGAGAGAGGATGGGTAGGTGAGTGAGTGTAAGTGTGTGGGAGTGGGTGAGAGTGTGGGTGTGGGTGAGAGTGGGTGAGGGTGGGTGAGAGTGTGGGAGTGGGTGAGAGTGTGGGAGTGGGTGTGAATGTGAGAGAATGAGTTGTGTGAGTGAAAGAGTGAGTGAGTGAATTAATGAGTGTAGGCCTATTAGTTTTTGTGGTGGTGTGTTGTGTTTTTATTTTGTGTCTGCGTGGGGCACAAGATTGATGACACAATAAGGATGCTGTAATGTAAATTTATGTGTCATTAACTGTGTGTAAGCTACCAAGTAGCATGCATCACTCTACTATTATAATTTCTTCCAATGAGACATAAGCTCCAAGCAGTGACTGTCAATATTAAGCTAATAGCTACTCATGTACCAGCCAAACTATTGAATTTAGAAAGTTTATTAATGAAAACAGTTTTACAGTGTTAACAAGTATTCCAACAAAAGTTAGGTTACTAACCTAAAATAACATAACCTAACAAAAAATTTTTGTATGTAGGAATACTTGTAATCACTGTAGAAGCATTTTTAACAATTTTCATGAATAACGACTACAAATAAATAGTTTAGCAGGTACCTAATGAGTAGTAATTCTTAATATTTACCTAGTTTATTAATGAAAAAAACTTTCAATAATGATTAGATGTAAACCAACATAAAAAAATGGCCTTTAATTACTTTGAGGATTTCTGTTTTTGTTAGGTTCATTCAGGATAGGTTACCAAAAGTTTTCCAATTTTTGTTTGTTGTTAGAATACCTAACCTTACCACCAGCAGAGTAGGGCCTGTACATGGAATTGGAGGTGCAAATCTGGAGAGGGTTCAAAAACGAGTAGGGAAGTCGGTAAAGAATAAATGAAGAAGACAAGGGAAGGTTGGTGTGGAAGAAGTGAACTTTTAGCCATCAGTAGCCTAATGTTGAGTGAATAAGGGGTTGAACTCGAAGGAACGGAGAAAAGTGAAACGGTTAGTAAGTATGTAACAAGTGTGAATGGGGAGAGATTACGCGGTAGGGAAGTTAGGATACCTGTAACTACAACAGAGTTTAGAGAAAAGGGAATAGTGAGAAAAGCAGTTGATGATTTGGTCAGTGTGTGGCAGAGGAATTTACTTTTGGATTGCTTGGTGAACATGAAGGGGATTGAAAATTTTAGGTGGTGTTTGGTAAGTGATTGAAGAAAAGGTTATAGCTTGCCACCACGCAGCTGCCTAACAGAACCAATGTGAAATTATTATTATTGTGATGAAAGGCTAACTTACTTAACAGACTGTGAACAATTCTTAAATATTTTCAGCAAAAATATTCAACACCCAACACTTCACTCACAATTCCTGATACAACATACATTCACAATGCATCAACTACAATTTACTTGATATAGACCATATTATGTACCGACCTTCAGCTAATACATCTTCAACGGTGACCGTATATCTTCCTACTACAAACACCTTCCCCACATAACTATTTGGCTCTTTGGCTGTATTATCGATTTTTGTTTCAATTTTTGAGAAAAGCTTCTTCATTTTAAAGGCCTTGATAAAAGCAGGTTAGGCTTTATTAATAACTTCAGAACCTCATCTTAAGGAACATAGTAAGGTGGAACTTCCTTTACACGCTATAATACTGTCGAAAACAAATTTCTGTGACATGTAAAATAAAATAATCTTAAGTGTTGGCGTAAATTGAACTGTGATCTTCAGACACGGGCTGTAAACAGTTTTTAACAGCGAAATAATAGATCATTGTAAGCTTTCAAGGTTTTACACATCGTTTTACACAAAATAAATTTTCAGTTCCTACACATCTTTCCTTTTCTCATGTCAACTTTTCTCCTATGCTCACAGAACCTAAAATCTTTAAAAGACAACAGAACTTCAAGATGGACACTTCTTAAAAACTGATTTTCGATACCAATTCAAAACAACTGCAAAAGAAATCAATAAAGGTTATTTGCACAGTCAACATATATATAACAATACGTTTATAACAAGAACAATTTTGATCCAGCAGAAATACTTAACCCCAAAAATATATTTTATACGTGAAACGTAATTTCGTCCAACTTTCCCAGACATTGCAAGAAAAAATATTTCATTTGTTGGCTAAGCTGAATATATTTTTCTTCTTCTTTGCTGTGTTGGCCACGAATTCGTTGGAGTTGTTGGCCAATGAGGGCCGGATTCTGATATAAATATGGTAGAAGGCAAAGATGTTAGAAGAATCCAGATGGAGCATGTCGCCGGGAATAGACGGCTTGGCCCGGAGCATTCGCACATTGAATCACGGGTAGAATCAGCTGTCAAAGTACAAACAATCGGACAGACTGCTGCGTTTGAATGGGCGGACGATTTATTTTCTTTAAATAGTCAGAATATAACTTATATAAATCATGGATTCGGCGGTGTTTGTTAAGTCTCAGACCAAATAATGTTCTTGGAGCCTCGTTTGTCTGTATAAATGTAGACGATCAGTTAGTTGGAGAGTTGAGACGATGGCTCGTGTACTGTGGCTTGCTATGGAAGGGTAGCAAAACCGAATTTATAAAAAGTACAAATAAAAAAAGACATGTGCATGTATGTGATATTAAAACAATACCTACAGTACCTATTTCATCTAGGCAAAGCTGCTGTGGAATATTAGGGCCTGCTGAAAACGTGGACAGTAATAAAAATATTTAAAATGTTGGAACTTTCAGTGGTTGTGAGTGGTCAATGTCATAATTTGTCATGTTTTGTAGGGCTAAGTGGTTATTTATTTCATTTCCTTCATCTTGCATACTATTTTTTTGTGTTGCTACTGAAAGTAGTAATTTTTAATCTCAGGTTTGCACAAAAGGTTTTGACCATATAATTTTAGATGAGCATGGCTTAAAGTAGTTGAACACTCTATAGCATGTGAAAGTAGTATTTACGAAAAGTTACCCCAGAATTCAAATTTTTGGTACACTAAACATGTGGTAGATAGGTGCAGAGGAGGGCTGCGAGATGGGTGAAGGGTAGGTCCAAGTGAAAAAGGCAGCCTGGGCAGGAGGGTGAGGAGGAAAGTAATTATAGAACATCAGTGATGAAGGAAATGGAATGGAGTTCGGTTTCATGTGAACTAATAGTATCGTGCAGACATAACATACACTTAGGCCTATATATATATATATATATATATATATATATATATATATATATATATATATATATATATATATATATATATATATATATATATATATAAACAGCATTTAGCTGCAAAACACTACACCATAGTCCCGCCCAATATCAATTAATCAAAGGCTAAAAACGAGTTTGCTTTACTCCTCAAACAATCGACATTTAGGCCTATATAATATTGTCTGTAATATTAAAGTGCAATTTACGTAGTGCGCCTTAATAAGGATTACATCAAGCTCATATTTGTCTAATGTGATCTAG
>PNEQ01113244.1:0-33184 GCA_003012365.1 Medauroidea extradentata
TTTTTTTTTTTTTTTTTTTTTTTTTTTTTTTTTTTTTTTTTTTTTTTTTTTTTTTTTTTTTTTTTTTTTTTTTTTTTTTTTTTTTTTTTTTTTTTTTTTTTTTTTTTTTTTTTTTTTTTTTTTTTTCACATAAGCAATCCCCTGTCAAAATTTGGTCATATGTTTCTGAAATCTGTTGTTTACACACTCACGTGCAGCTCTCACCACATCATCTTTACATATATAACAATTATTATCCCAGTTATAAAAATTAATTTTAATCTTTGTCACCTGTAAGAAAAACAATTTTAGTGCATATTTTTAAATCATACATATACCCTATTCACTATTAAAAAAATATAAATAGGCCTACCTATAGAAGAATAGTTCATTTCACTTTTTCGGAAAAAACTAATGTTTTATCAATTTTGTGTTTTTTTAGATTTTAATATTATTTATGCTTGATAAGTAGGATTTTTACAATTAGTAAAAATATATTGGCCTAGTTACTGGTTAGAGAAAGTATATTGTGAAGTGTTTACTGTAGTATATGTTTGGTTTCAGGTTGCAGAACACCAGCCAGTAAAATACCAGATATTTCCTCTGTCTCCTCTGTCCAGGCACAGGCTAAGTAAGTATTTATTTGATGTGTGTGGTGTTATGTACCAGAATTACAGGCAATGTTAACTGCAAGGCTGCATGTAATGCATCTCCCCAAGCTGTAAGGGAATGGCGTAAGTAAACATCTTATTGAAACAATACACAGTAAACTCCCGATTATCCGTGCACCGATTAACCGGTTTTTGGATTATCCGTGTGACTTTGAACAATGTAAAAACCAAAATTTTTGTAAAACAAACATTTTTGGAACGTAAGACTGTCAACGTCTGCGCGCAAGAATGGATTATCGAGATTGCGCAAGAGTGGATTAACGAAATTTCAACATAATTTTTTCTTGTTTTTTCCGTGCACCCCAGACATTCTTTTATTTATTTCGGTGAAAATGTTGTCAAAGACGTTATTCGTTGATAAAACCATTACTCACTATGGTATTTGAGTTATTAATAAATTCAATTTTTTTTTACATTTTTATACTAACATGTGCTAGTTTTGGGTTATCCTTTTTTCCCGATTATCCATGCGTGGCGTAGCACCAATTAACATGGATAGTCGGGAGTTTACTGTTCTGGCTTGGTAGAAGTCATCAAATTGATATAGTCATGAATGTAAGTACAGATTATGACACAAACTAGTAATGGAGAGTGAAAAGCATAAATAACAAATGGGGATTGAACAAGGTTGTAAGGTGACATTTCTTTGTATCCGTCTGTCCCGTGGCTCAGAAGAAATAAGGGCATAGCTGACGTAAAGGCGAATATTGGGTACCATCTTAACAGTTAGGCTGGCCTAGGTATATTGAAATTCATAAGAAGATAATCCTCGTGCAGCTTGAGGTGCGGTAGTGCTGTAGGGGAGGTGTCCAGTGATAACCAACAGGGGAGAGGAAACATGGGAGGGTGGGTATGGTAAGTAATAACATCCGAGCTGAAAATATAGTGTGCCGTTATCTGCTCTGCGCTCAAAGTTGCAGCAATCGTGACAGTTACAGCTGCAATACAGTTACATAGATCATGTGCTGTTACAAGAAATGTGTAATGAAAAGAAGCTTTGTGCTGCCCTTCTAGTGAAACTGTAATGTTTCATACCTTATCATTGTTATTTTAAGGTGGGTGGAGAGCATACGAGGAACAACGTTTAACCTTTAACCAAACTGTGGCTATTGTTAAAAAATCACAACAAAGAAATTATGACTAGCATAACTGGAAATATTATGATAATTATTGCAATGACAGCAGAGAATGGTTTAAGAGACTTGTGGTATATATAAAATTGGCAGTTGTGGTATTTAATCATACAGCCTTTTTATCAATGACGCAAAGCCTCCACCACGGAGGCGGGGAAGATTCAAGCAACCTGCCCTGGTAAGTGAATACATTAAACACACTGAATTACAGAATTACTATACATATAAATACCTTGCTGTAGCAAGATGCCTTATGTTTCTTATATCATCATTTCACTTGCCAATGTCAGTCCGAATCGGGCAGTGGCGTGACATCTTCCATAAAGTCATCATTTACACTCTCATTTGTAGGTTCACTGCTTTTTTTGTAAAGATCCTGTAAACTGTTCAGCCGAAACACCTGACGCGGCACTCACTTGTCTAACTACCTCAGAAAGTGGTATTTGAATCTGTTCCTCTATTTTCATCATGAACGTAAGAACTCTAAAAACTACTTTCTGGCATTGACTGTGCACAATTTTTCATTTTTTTTTTGCTTGACATTATTCCAGGTGTTTTCATCAGTAATAAAATTACAATAAGTTGTGTTATGCTGTACTCACAATTTGGATGTACACATGCTTCCACATTGCTTCCCGGCTGATGTTTTTTGCTCTATACATTACACACTTACAAGAGACAGCAGCGCACTGTGACTAGAGCGAAACTCTCTGGCAGAACCCATGCTCCTTCGCCACCTGAGGAATGGACTCGCCAGCCCCATTTTCGTCTTCTGCGGTTAGCCTTGGATTATCTTCTCATTTGACGCGGACTTAAACCTGGGTGAAGTGTGGTCAAAAACTACCTTGCCAATGGTGTGACGTCACGAGCAGAACATTACATTGCTCATTGATGACACATGCACCAAAGTTTGGTGTGTGGGTCCATTTGTAGCTGTTAGTAAACTGTAAGAGTCCTGAGTGATAATGACTTAAAAGTGTCAGATGGTTCCGCGGTAGACTGTAGAAGCCGTTACCTCCGGGGTGAGACCCTGTTTCGCCTAGAGACTTGAATAATGAAATTTCCTTGGAAAGTTAGAAAACTGAGCTGTAAAGCAGATCCAATAATATTGTGAATGAATAGGAAGCCCACAGATACAGTATAGTTAAGGTAAATAAATAAATATTGTATTTGGAAGACACTCGAGGACCAGGGTATTGTTCCACGAATGCTTACCCCAAAGGATGACATGGTATGAGGCCCTTTAATAGGGTAGTGCTGGAATGAGGATAAGGGAAACAGGAGAGTCCTGTGAAAACTAGCCGTCCAGCGACATCATCTGGTACGATTCCCACAAGCGAAAATATGGAGACTGGCCCCGGCGGGGATTGCCTAAGTAGAAGGTGTATGGTCTGACCACTCGACCACCGTGGTCTTTATGGTTAAGGTAACAATTTGGTACCAGGTGGTTGAGGGGTAAAGAAATACAAAAGAGGTTAGTAGTATGCTGTAGTGGTATTTTGTGTCATTAAAGGAATTTGTGAAGTCTGTAATGTGTTGCTGTCTTTTCCAGCAGCATTGCCATACACACACGCTCTCTCCTCCCCCTCTTCTACTCTTTTCTTCCTTTCCCTTTTCTCCCACTCCCTTTCCACCCTTCTCCCTCTCCCTCCTCTCCATCTCCCTCCTCTCCATCTCTCTCCCTCCCTTTGTCTCCTCCCCTCCAAAGTCCCTCTCATTCCCCTCCCCCTCTTCATCCTAATCTCAGGGTTCATACTGTCCTTAGAAGTCCTAAAAAGTCCTTAATTATTCAATAATTTTAAGGACCCTTAAAAGTGTTTAATTTATCAGATGGTCCTTAAAAGTCCTTATTTTTGCAAACATTTTTTACAAACTTGTGTTTCTAGTACTGTATTTACTCGTGTAACTTACTAAACACTTAATTTGTTATAACTTTTGGTGTTAAAAACAGCTCCCGAGATATGGAGTTAACTTTTGTGCTCCCGAGTCAGAGAACCACTTTTATGTTCTCGAGACAGAACCACTTATGTTCCAGAGACCACTTTTATGCTTGTGAAACGGAGAACCACTTTTTTGCTCTAGAAAAATATTTTCACTACAAATTCATACGTGAAAATATGGTGTGTGTAAGGTATATGTGAGGCTGTAAGAAATGGGTGTAAATACAGTATTCATACTTGAAACATATTTTTAACAGAATATTTTGGAATCAGCAGTGTTAATAATCCCATAGAGTTAATTGCGAAATGTATTTGTCCTTCACTTGTTTTGGTTCAATTTGTGTGTGCTGTGTTGATGAACATGATAGTTCACCAGCAGGTGTTGATTACGGATCTTTTTTTGGCCCGTATTAACTCGAACGTGACGTTGGTAAGATGTCAAATGACAAAATGTGACCACAGATGA
Organism: Medauroidea extradentata; assembly: GCA_003012365.1. Lineage (NCBI taxonomy): Eukaryota > Metazoa > Arthropoda > Insecta > Phasmatodea > Phasmatidae > Medauroidea > Medauroidea extradentata. The sequence goes on from PNEQ01113244.1 coordinate 4,190, forward strand.
ATTAAGACATGTCAAAATTGTGGCAACACAGTCTTGACTAAGGCGCCCAAAGTCGGTGTCTCAGTTAAGTTGTCGCATCATTAGTATCAGTAAATTGAACATTTAGTTATTTGAACAAGTAATTTCTGAGCTTTGGCATAAGTAATTTTGTGTATAAACTTACTGGAAAATGCTAAGACTACAGATAAGGATTGCGTTGCATCACACTTCGTAATTGCCACGTGAGAGGTTAAAAGTTATTTTACCAGTTTTAACGAAGTAGGCCTACAATGTATTGCTTCAGTGTACATGCATATATTTTATGTCTTAAGACTATACAATTTCAGACTTTTGTACATAGCATTAAATTAATCACGTCAAATAATTTTGAATTTGTTGGTAAGTTGTTTTGAATGCATAGACCTAATTACATAACCTCGCATGTTTCACGGAAAACAAGTTTTAGTTACATATTAGCATACAATTTCTATTTGCATGTATTAAATAGTAAATAATAACAAAAATTCTAGAAATAATAATTGACCTTGCTTTTCTGTCAAAAAATAATTTAGGTTATGGTTATGTTTAAAACTTGATGTTTATAAATAACAATGAGCTTGCGACGATGACAAATAAAACATCTTTTTCTTGGTTGGCCAGCGAATACATAATTGTGGAGATAACCAAGCATAGAAGTACCAACATATGTTTTTCAAGCGTATTACTAAAGACGCCTTGTGTAACGCGAAACTGTTATGACGGACAGAAACGTAATCAAAATTTTCTCACAGAGTCTTAAGAAGCCCGACTTACGAATGACACATTTCAACTAAGACGTCATGCTCTAAAAGATCCATAATCAACCTGCAGGCATGCAGTACTTTATAACTTTGGATCTCTTACATTTCTGAGGAGGTTTTGGTGTCCAGTACGAAATTAGTTTATTTGTGTACTGTATGAGAATAAGACAAGTATGAGAATAAGACAAATCTTTGGTAACCAACACTGTACCATGCATTAATTGTTACTAATGCTATCAGACTAATAATGTTTCCCTGTAGAAGGCTTATATTTTTTTTATCGTTTATTATTTTTTATTTTTGTTGCCGAAAGTTTTTTCAGTCCTTAAAAATCCTCAAAAATATTTTGAAAAGTTCTTAGAATTCCTTATTTTTCACTGTACCAAGGCAGTATGAACCATGCATCTTTATCCTCTATATTTCCCCCTCCTGTTCTTCATTTCTCTCTCCCTCCCTCCCCCAGTTCATCCACTTACTTCCCTATCTCCCTCCCACTCTCTCCACTCCACTACCTGTCCCTACCCCTCCTCACCACCCCTCCCCTCCTTCACTCCCTCTCCCACTTTTACACTCCCACTCCCTCACCATCTCCCTCACCATCTCCCTCTCTAACACTTTCCCTTTCCAAGCAGGCTTATCAAGCTTGTATGCATAACGTATACAGATTTTTTTTCTGGTGTAGAATCATCAGTGTTTTCGCTCTTTGGCTCCATTTCTAACTTCAGTCTCACAACCTGTGTGTTAATGTGGTATTATCAGTTAGAAAACTTAGCAAAGATTGTCAGAAACAATATGGAAAACATTAAAGATATTTTTGTTTCAAATTTGTGAAATAGCTGCAATAACAGCCAAGTTCTTATTTATCCCTTTTGTAAAGTGTGTATAACAACATTAAAAAAATCTCTCAGATAAAAGTTAGTAGTATTACATGTTTCTCCATTTATATGTTCCTCTTCCGATAATTGTCTCTGGAGTATCCCTAATTTTTTTTACCTAAAATCATAATGTGGAAGTGTATTAGAAACCAATGTTGTTGCAACATACTGCCTTTAAAAATATTTCTGGAAACTTGCTTTGTAAATTTTTACATGCTGATGTGAGAGTATGCTGACTGAATGGGTATCTTACCAAGTAAATTCCCCTGGTGTAGTGTAGTTCCAATATAAGTCCTAGATACTGTGAAACTAGACTCAACATTGTGTGATGATCCATGAGGATACAAGACTATACATACCCTTCTCCTTCTGTGCAATTACTAAATAGTATACAATCAGTATGTTGTCTTGTACCACATCATGTTGTAAGCACTTTCAAGGTCACTCTTGTCTTCAATGTCATTGTACAAGACAGGGGAGGAACATGTTGACCAACACATATGCACTCGCTCTCACTCTCTCATTACCTATCGTACTCGTGTGGATTGGAAGATTACTACTGTCTGCATTACTATCAGGGTTGTAGCCAGGATTTGTGTTTGCGGTTGGAGGGGGCCTGTACCTGGGAATTGAAGAAACACCTGTCCTCACCATAAATGGGGGGAAGGGGTTTTGGGAGTACTCCCTGGGCAAATGTGGATTTTCAAGCTGCAGAATGGTGCTATTTAAGCCTTTTTAATAATGAATAATTAAATATTCTACTGGTTGATTTAAAAAAAAAATTTAGAGTGGAATTTTTAAAATAAGGTAAAGGGAAGGGAGGTCTGGTCTCCCACCTGGCTACATCCCTGTTTCGATTGTGCAGCCCACCTCTAGTACATTGGTGTCGAGAAGAGAGTGTCAGATGAGAGAAGAACTATGTTCAGTGGTTACAGCTGGCAGATTCTAGGTAGTGATAGTGATTGTTGTTTTCTACTGTGTTTGAGTGACTCCTTTGTGCATTGTGGTTTTCCTTAATTAGTCTACATATATGCAATTGCTAGGGTGGTTATGGAATACATACCATGGTTGCTTCCCTGCCTGTTACTGATTCTCTGAGTTGCTTGGTTGCATCTCGTGTTCCTTGCTGTTGGTGAGACATTAAACTCTAATATTCACATACCTGTGTGCACTGTGTTTGACAGCAAACCATAAGATCAAAGCCTTGCATCATAGATATTGTAGTAGCAGCCTAAAATATCTGTTCACTTCTAGTGTTTGTGAAGAGGACATTTAGCATAGTGGAATACAGTCATGGTTTCGTTACACTGATAACACTGCCAGTCTTGCGGTAGTCTAATCGACCTGTGTTGTCCTGTATTTCTTGTTACACCCAGCACTCTTTGTAAGTATTACATAGTTTGTCAAACTTCCTTTCTATGACAATCACCAAACCACAAATGATGCGTTGCTACAATGCACCAAGCACTGAACTTGCATGTAAGTTTTCCACTAAACCATTTTTTTCAAAGGACAGTAGGCAATTACGATTCAATTTTATTGATGAAAAGTCTGCAGAAAAGTTTAGTGCACACTGAAATTTGCATATAAATGGTTAGATACATTTTTAGGTACGGCTGTCTGAAAAGTCCAGTTTTAGCATTGTTGGAAGACCATAAAACAATGTTTGTAATGGGTTCAGTGTCTTGCAGTGATTTTGTGTACTTATTTAAAGTTTTTTTTGTACATTGATAAATTGTGTGAATGTTGAATTATTTGTAAACAAAGGGTTTGATGACGTACTGCAACACTTTTTAAGCACATGCCAAACAATTCCCTATATAAGAACTTTACGAAATAAGTTGTAAACTATTGTCTCAGAAATTTGATTGTGTTCATATGTTAGGCTATAAACTGAAAATTGAATGTGAGCACGTGTTCAATTTTTTTATGTGTCTAGTAATTCTATGCAGAGAAGTTTGTGGAAAAAATATACTGATATACATAGTTTTTTTTCAAATGTGTTATTATTTTTACTAGTACATATCACATCCACAGCATAATAACATGTATTTGCTGAATTTCAGTGTTATATATGTTTGATACAGTGAAACAAAGGCCGCTAGGCGACTAATTACACTTTAAAATTAAATAGAAACATGTACGTACTCACAAAGTATCATGGAGGTTGACAGCTACACACACGAAAAGGACAACACATTTTTCGCAAAACGTAGTGATTCGCGCTTCGGTGCAAAAATAAATGTGTTGACCTTTTCGTGTGTGTAGCTGTCAACCTCCATGATACTTTGTGAGTACATGTTTCTATTTAATTTTAAGATGTAATCAGTGTGATATATGGTCATCTATTTAACTATATTTAACTTATTGGGCAGTAATAATCCTTAAAGCTTTTCTTTGTCAAAACTTTTTTGCTTATTTCTTTAAAAATACTAGTTTGTGCATCATTTCACTACTTTCACAGTTATTATGTTCTATGTGCCACTTTTACAATGTCCTGCTGAAGTCTTAGTTGTTTGATCTCTTTAATCTTAATATGGACCTTAAATGTCTTTCGTGTGTACCTGCCATTGAATTTCATTTCAAAGTTTAGCTGTTTAATTAGCAAGCATCCAAGGTCTTGGTTAGCCATTTTAACAGAAGGTTGTGAATACAAGTAGCCATGTTGGGAAATAAGTTTCTTTGCTTGTAGAGGTTAGGAATAGTTTACTGTCGGAAAATAAAGACTGCATATAAATCTATGGTAATGATCTTGATATGATTATAATGGTACAGTATCCAACAACAAAACAAAAAAACATTGGAAGAGCAGCCAGATTTTATTGTAATTTACTGTGAGAAACTTTTTAGGAATTAAATGTTAATGAAATGTATTGTGCTGCCTTTCCTCCTATGAACTTTTAAATACAGATAACTGCTGTTTACTAAAATGTGTAGGCAAGCAAATGAACGTTAATTGGCCAATTATACATAACATCATTAAATCAACAAATTAATTTCACATCACACATTTTGTCACTTGGTCAACAGTTGTATTAACATCATCCAAGTGTTTGATATTGTTAACGATGTGTGGTCTAAGCAAAGAAGTAAACTGGAAAGAACAAGACAGGGAAAGCCTCCACCAGCACCCCTCAGTGGACATACCTCCACAACTCGTCCCTAACGACTAGTGAAGGCAGCCCTAGGCGGGCATAAAAACTTAATAAATGTGACCAACGGTCACATTTAATAAAATGTCAAGACTAGAACACAAAAACAAACAAAAATAAATTATTTTTAACAAGGGGAGGGTAGATCAAGCCTAAACAGGCTCATATTGTAACCTTCAACAGGTGTAAAGCGGGAACCAAGGATCTAGGTTCCTGTAGTGAGTTAAAAAGCTGTAAAATCTCTATATATAACAGGAAGTGCCCCACTCACTGACTGACTGACTGACTCATTCATTCATTCATCATCCACTTGACCTAGAAACGTGAAATTTTAAGGGAAGTTTGCCCTTGTGGCGTAGGCGCGCACTAAGAAAGGAAATTTTGAAATTCTGCTATATATTTTTACAAATCTTTGATATTTCTCGAACCCGACGGGCTATCGTGGTCTTATTCACTTCGTTAGGTCGCAAATACAAATGTCTAGAAACAAATTTCAGGATTTTTCGAAATGTTTGTATTAAGGAGGTGAAAAGCCGTTTAATTCATTTACAGTAAATCCTCTCTTCCTCTTAAACCACCTGAGATATCGAAGTGATTTTTTCTTTAAAATGAAGCTTACGCAAATACCTAAAAAGTAATTTCAGGATTTTTCAAAATTCGTCCTTGAAAGCCTATAAAAAAATAAAACGTGTTTAAGAATAATCTTTCTTAACACCTGAAATAGTTCAAAATTTGTTTCCTTTTTATTTCTTGCTTATAGTTAAACCTCTTTTGACTATAGCCTGTACACACTAAATAACTCTCATGGCCTGTCTTGAATAATTTGTAGTTAAGTCTGTGGAGCTGCGGGGTGGGGGGGGGGATATGTTATTTAATTAGGCTAATTTAATTTCATATGTACTAATTTAGTTGCAGCTGGACGCAAAACATATATTCAGGCTTTTTTTGAAATTTGGATTTGGAAGAGGGTTAAAGAGGAAAATTTAATTTTTTAATATGGTCTACATAGCTATAGAACCCGACGGGCTATTACAGAGATTTCCACGTCAATTTGCTATGTATACAAATGGTAAAATAATTATTTCACACCTTTTAAGGGTGAGGAATATAAACTTTAAGGGGACTTCCTAGCAGTCCGTGAAATACGTTGCAGAGGGTTAGAGTAATCTATATATATAAAAATGTTATGTTGGTTTGTATACTCTTAAAAAACTCAAAGTTCTGCACCTATCGAGCTGAAATTTTAGCATGTTATATAATCCGCATCAAGAATTGTTTTTATCTAATTTGCGACCGCGAAAAAAAAAGTGAGGAAAACACTCGCTGACAACTCAGGTATTGTATAAAGTTTGGGGTGTGGGAGGGGAGTGGGGTTACGGGTTCGTATCCCGTGCAAGACTTTGCGATGGGAATTACATGACATCATACAAGCGTATTGCGCGCGCTCTTTACACTGTTATTGAGTACGCTAGCTGTTAAATGCCGGGCAGCTGTTTTATAGAGAAATAAAGATGAATTTAAAAAAAGAAGTTCTGCAATTAAAGTACGCTTAGCGCAGTGGACTGGACAAATCTGTTTGTATTTGATGTTTTAAGGATAAACAGTGAATATAGTATAATATAGAATATAGTGTCACTAAAAGTTAGTTACTCTTTCTATAGTACACGCGGACGAATCCGCAACGGGACAGCTAGTAAAATATAAAAAAAACACCACATTACTACTATAGGTTAATTTCTAGGCGGAAATGTTGGTAGAATAGAAAAAGAACAGGCGGGCAGCCAATCTAAAATGTATCCGTAGAAAAAGAAAACTAAACTATAACAGCATTAATATTGTTTAAGAAGGAAAGATAATAAAAAAAATAAAAGAGAAACTATTCTCTTGTTGTAACTTTGTTTAATTGCACCTTTACCTTTTACAAATAAAATATCAAGAAAAATCATGTATAGGACAACAGCTAAAAACTGCTTCTTATATGATTATAAACATCTAAAAATGTCTCCTACGAGACACTAATTACTACAAAAAGTAATGTGAAACAAATTAAGAACAGCTCTGATGAGTACTTTCTTTATATGAAAAAAATTAAACAGTAATAACTAGGAGATCGCTGCCTTTGGAATCATCAGTTAATCAACTAGGTTAGTTTCTGTAAAGTTATTTCTTACGAATTGAAAATGCTTCTGCAGTAACTTCAAACATGGTCAAAAGTGAATAAAAAAGAAATTAAAATGCTTTAACACAATTCAAAAGTTAGACGAGAAATGTCATAATAGTCGAAAAGGAAAAATATCTACTAACATTTAATATTATTTATATCAGTTTAATAAAAGCAACAATAAAGTAAATAAGCGAGCTTCATCGCTCCCCAACGCATTGGCTGCAGCTGCCCGTCTGTGTCGACTCCTACTTCACCATCTCTACGACTTTACAGACTACTTTAGATTCTAAACAAGAAAATAACAGATCCGGGCATTTCCTCCAGTTAGTCTGGGGGAAATCACCCCTATCCGAGAGAGAAGAGAAAAAAACTAAAACATTAATTACTTAGCTACCGTAATCACAGCTCAACCTCGTCTCCTCCAGCCGAGAACGTCTAGTCACTAGCCCTTCTACACAACTCCTTCGCCCCTCCACTCGACAATCATCTTCTCCTCCAAGGCTTCAGCTCCTGTCCTCTCACTTACTCTCCTAATTCTCTCTTGAGTGCGTATCGCCTGATCGCTGGCGGCCAATCAACGCGCAGCACGTTATTCCTTCCTCACTCCCCTCACGTGCCATCAAACTTAACTGCTGGGGTCGCCTGTCGCCAACCCCTCCTCCTACCGATAACGGACAGTGACGCAGAGCAGTAAAACTGCTCACAAAACAAACTACGCATAACTTTTAGAACGTTTCTAAACAGCTCATGAACACGAAGCAAAACACCCTAGTACGTGAGGACTGCACGCCACGGAAAGTCACTGGAAAATACAGGAATGTGCACACGTCACCCCGTGTGCAAACTGTCTGGCTGTCACGTGACTGCATTCGTTTGCCCAAGTGTTCGGCAGCGGCCCGAGTTCTCGCGAAACACAGACTAAGTACCTATACAGAACTACACCTAGAATATCTGTGAAAACCTACATACTTCAACACATTGAACACAAAAACTCAACTATACTCACTCCCGTCATAGGAATAGACCATTAAATAAAATAAACTTATCAGAATATAGACTGCATCGTAAGAAAAAAATAAAAGAAAATTAATTCCAAAAAAAATTACAATTTTCAGCTTCGTCACAATATGTAGTCTACTACATTAATATGTAATTGTTTTGTGTTGTACAACTTGTGTGTGACACGTTAACATAGGATTTGTTAAAGTGTGCTACGATATGCCTTGTGGGGTTCAAAAATATAGCCCAGTATTGTGAATATTATGTGCATTTTAAAATTGTGTCATAAAAGTAGTTCCCAATGCTTTAGGCTAGTGATTGGTGAATGGGAATATTCTAGTAGTTTCTGCAACTCTGCGTAGGGTAGCCATTGTCAAGAAGCTTAAACCAGATTTATTACTAAGCATTTTCAAACTAGAGATTTATGGTACTATTCAATTTTTGTTTATCGTTTTTGTGACATGAATGTCAAGTATAATAGAACTTCTTTTGAAGTTAAAGTAAGTCTATATTTAAAATTTTTTTTTTATTAAAGCTTGTACTTGTACTGTCAATGTGTTTGAAAACTCAGAATAAGGTTTGCTTGTATTTTAATTGGAAATAGTTTATATTCACTTATAAGTGCACATAGAATGAAGTAAGCAGTAGTAAATTTTGATTGAACGTATAGTCCTTTAGTCCTTTCAAATTCCTTAAATAAGAAAAATCATTGACAAGTGTTGCAGTATTTTATAGTGGCCTAACCTCCTGCTTTGGGTTTTTTTTTAGTACATTATGTAACATTTTTTATATCTCAAAAATATGGTCTTTAGTCAACAAAGTAATTAATTTGATGTTCCAGGGTTTGTTGTGCATTTGAATTTTCTGTTGCATGTAGCCAGCAATAATAAATGTATGGAGCTCCTTTGGCTGAATCAATAATATTAGTAAGTTAACAGTGTTCAAGTATAAACATCATCATGACCTTCATGTCATGTTTTTCATCTCTGAGTTATAGAGATTAGATAATAAAGAGATTAAGTCTGTGATGCATGCAAGGCCACAGTCATTCTGGTTGTCATTAACTAAAGGATACCTACTGCAAGAATTTTTTAATGGGTGTTAGTTAAAGCCACGTATATTTAATACATTTGGTAAAATAGTGAATAGTTCAACTCTTGTGAACCATACATATTAATTCCGTTACTGCTGTTGATCATGTAGTAGGAGATATTGGAAAAAAACTCTAGATTAATAGTTGCGAAATATAATGTTATAGTTTAGTGTTTTCAGTAATTTTATGGTCAGCGGTGGCCGAATGGCAAGACCATTTGCCTCCCACCAAGGCGATCCAGGTTCGAATCCCAGCGGGGTCGGTCCCCGGCTTTTCGGATGTGGGAATCGTGCCGGACGATGGCGCTGGCTGGCGGGTTTTCTCAGGGATCTTCCGTTTCCCCTGCGCTGCTCCATAGTCACCTCATCATGTCGACCCTCGCCAGCGCTAAAAACCTAAATGTTGAGCGCTGACCAAAAATCTCTTTCTCTTTTAGATAATACATGTACTTATGTTAAATAGTTCACATGACCTTTCTTATCTTGCTGTTCCATTGTAACACACATAATACCGCTGAGAATTATGGAAATTATCACAGGATATTAAGACCAAGTTTATGAGAAGTGTGTAAGCATATGAAACAAATTTAGACATTATTTTGAGCAAAAATGATGAGACTTAACAATAATGCATTCACAATCATTCTAACTCTTGCTTTACCTTAGAACTAAAGTTTTAAAACATGTTCTATAATATAATAATTCTGAATTTTAATACAATTACAAACAGTTATGGGTCTGGGATGCAGATGCAGTGTGTTAAACAGTTGACCATAACAGAAGCAGCTAAGTGATTGCATTGAGAAAACAAATTCAAGATGCTGACTTTGAAAAAAAAAATAGTAGTTTAAAAGAAGGCTTTGCTGTAATGAGTTGGTTAAGAATGCAATTGGTACTTACAACCTTTAAATTACTGTTGAACCCTATACTGTGAGTGTTGCGTGTAACGAAAAATTCATTACAACCCTCAAACACTTGATATAATCCAGTGTAGGTTAAATAAAAGCGTTCATAATAAATATCTTCTCAAAAATTGTACACCTATAACAACATTTAAACTCAAAACTTGCAAGGTTAAGTAATTTTTTATTTGCCATTAAATTACAGTTACAATGTTACAATAGACATTGTCATTAAAACACACAGAAGGGAAAATATATATACATGCATGTTAGATCATTATTTTCACATAAAAAGGATTAAGTAACAGCCAGGCTAGGCCTATAAACCTTGTCTTTAATTTATACTATGGTAATTCTTTGATATTTCCAGGTAATTTATTATAAATTGTAATAACTTATAAAATAGTTCCCCCCCCCCCCCCCTCTTTCTATCTCACTGTCTTCAGTCTTTTTTAGTGCAAGTCCACATTGCAATATATGGTGTAATACAAATGTCTTTCCTTAACATAAATATATTAAAATTGTTGGTAATGTATGATACACAGTCTAAGATGCCTTGTTTCAAACTGTTATTAACACAACTAGTAAAAGGTGACAAGATACAATGAATAATTTCTTCAAGAAATTAGCTAGACATACCATTACTGAAAGATGTTTTCTTATTACAGACAACATTATACATATCATTACAAGTGACCTGGTGAAATTTAAAAGGGTATGTGGAGCAGGTTGATTGTTACATAATATTCTAGCCATTTCAATAGAGGAATGTGCAGTAGCAGCAATCTCCTCACCTGAGGGCTAGGAAATAGTCATTAAAATCATTGGGTGAAATTGTGATATTAGTTCTAGATTTAAATTTAACAGGCAGCTAATTTATTAAGGCCCATACCGTTTTACATTTATTATTTGAAGACTCAATCTGCTTTACATTTTAATTAAATTTTACCTTAGTTAGTGCTTTCTTATAAATTATTTTATATTGTGTGTATACAGCTTTAGCTGCAACCAGATTTCAACATATGTATAGATCATACAATCTCATCAGATTTTCCCCCGTACTGTACAGCTCATCAGTAAACCAACTTTTACTTCATTTTTTTTTATTTATCAAAACTGTATAGAATTTTTTTAACTGGAAAGCAACAGTCATATATTCCTAAAAAAATAATGTTAAAAAATTTGTAAACACGTCAAAATTATAATTTACAGAAACAACAAAATCTACAATGTGTGATTCATTGCACATTAGATAAATCATTTCAACACTTTTAGCGTTAAACATTCTTTTGTTAATATATGTATTTTTACTGATTTAATTGTTAAAGTTTTGAAAACATATTTTTAAATTCAGGCAAACAGCTCTATAATGAGATATAACAAATGCCTTAACACAAACATTATAGTCAACAGGACGTGAATTTGTAGCAATGTTATTTAAACATTTCAAACCTCTAGTGGGTTCAAAATTGTTATAATAAAGATCAAACGAGCTGAAAATATTCTGTAATATAATATGGTCGTCCGTATTACCAGAACCAATGTGAACAATAACAAGTGTATAACGAGGATTTGTACTTTGCATGAAACATAACATATTCTCAAGTGAACTATAAATTGTAAGATGACCTGCAGGTGTTCTATACAGAGACAACAATCATACTAAATCTTTGTGATTTCACAGCAGATACCTCAAAATCTAATTCAGTACTAAATCTACTAACATCAAAATTAAAAAAGTTCAAAGAAATCTCATCTGCAATTAAAATACATGTTCCGCCATTCTTCTGTATACCGCAGCAATAAGCACTTACCAAAGTAAATTCAGTTATTTTAAGAATGTCGAGTGCCTCTGTCAATAATCAATGTTCACAGAAACAGAGAACATTAAAATTCATTAAATGACAACTCCAAGTCATCCAATTAGTTACGTAAACATTGAACATTCTGTGAAATAATGTTCACTACGCAGTGATTTGTTCTATCACTTTTATTATTTACTCTCGTATTTACTTAGTTAAACTTGCTGTTACTACTGGATTCTCTAAAAAATCCTTTCTTTCTTGTGATTTTTTTCTGAAAGAAAAATTCACTTCCCAAGGTACATGCTGGCCAGAAGTCCGAACTGTACACTTTTTCCCACGTATTTCTTGAATTCCAATTTTAAAGGATTTATACTAATCATGCCTGAAGTTCACCACATTCAAATGATTTGACACCACTTCCCTTCAAATATATTTGAATATCATCTTTTGTGACTTCAGGAGGAATACGAGATACAAACAACCAGGACTGCTTGTTCACAGCTTTTAAATTTCTGCTCCTTGTTGATGCTTTTGTATTAATCCCAATAATGTCCTTGTTATTTTATTATATATATATATATTTTTTTTTTCACTTCTCATATTTTTATATTTAAGTTTTGTTGCTTTAAACTTTTATTCACAAGATTGTTTATCCTGATTAGACGCTGCAATTGTTTTGGCCAGATCTTTAATTACCTTATCTTCTTTGTTATTCAGATCTGAAGTTTCCTTTATTAGTCTCTCTACAAGTCCAGCTATGTTATTAACTTTAGCTAATAAGTTAGTCTGATCCTCGGAAGTTTTTGACGTTTTTACATACCTGTCAAGATCTTCCGCACATCGCTCACACAACGACCGAACACTGTTACTAAGTTACATTATTTTATTACACTCTGCTGAAGCCTCTACAGAAGCCTTCACATTGCAGTCCACGATCCTCAGTATTTACTGCAATATTACAAGAACCACACAGCATGTTTTTACCAGTAGTTGCCATGACATTTATGTTACATTTTGTTGAATGGGACGTTATATGGAGAATTTATCTTTTTAATTAGTGTATTGCTAGAAATACAGTATTAGTTTTGAACAGTTGCATTTGCCATGAGCACTGATTGCCTTATAAACATCTGAATACATTGTTTTTGATAACTTTACCTTGTTAAATTATTGCTGGTAACTGTTTAATGGTGTATTTTTTAAGTTTTAATGCAGTAATTGTGTACAGAGGTACTCACCAGAAGCACTTAGTGTAGTGTTGAGAAATGTGCTGTTTTGAGTGGTTAACAACTCTGTTTATCTTAATTATTTTTTGCTGTAATTTAAGTGTTAACAAGTTTAAATTATGAATCCTGAGTGTCTGCATACATTCCATTTTGTTTTTATGTTCCAAGTAACTCTAGACATTAGTTAGAGGGTATAAAGCTTCTAAATTTACAAATTTACTAAGTATTTCCTAACTTTGGAAGTAATGAAAACTCACTATAACATAATTCTTCGTTGTAACGTAGTTCCGCTGTGTATCATGTTAGGGATGTGTGGTATAAAATTGCAGAACATCTTTGGAAGGTTACAATGCTAAAGTGTAATGTTTCAGGTCTGGTGAAACGTAAAGTGTTAGTCTTGGACTTGGACGAGACACTTATTCATTCACACCATGATGGTATCGTAAGACCATCACCTATGAAGGCTGGGATACCGGCAGACTTTATTTTGAAAGTCACCATCGATAGACATCCAGTTCGTTTCTTCGTTCACAAGCGACCACATGTTGACTTGTTCCTCGACATTGTAAGTACGCATACTGAACTGTTAGTACTGTGTACTATGTTCCTTCTCTCTCTCGATTACTGATAGTAAATTACTGTATATTTTTGGAGTGCATTTCTGCTTCAAATACTTGTGAGAGACTTGTTACACTGCCAAGTTATAGTATGCACTTTCTATTTTTGCTGTACTGTACTATCCTATAATTGAAAAAGGCTTTACAACCACATTCAAGAGTAAAAAATTATTTCATTTGCATTTCATTAGCAAATTATTTACGCTAAGTTAAGAAATATGTTACAAAGCAGTACTTGCTGCTATCTGTCTCTTTCCCTGTCCTTTTTATGTCCCTCCTCCTCTTACCAGCCATCGCTCATTTCTCCCTGCTTTACATCTCTCCTTTCTCTCTCTCTCTCTCTCTCTCTCTCCCACTTTTTCATCCCTCTCATCACTTTCACCCTCCCACTTCTCCCTCCTTATTCCTCCTCAAGCCTTTTCCCCCTTCCATCTCTTATTTTCAACCCTTTACAGATGATGCATGTGAAGTTGCAACCCACTACGACACATCCAGGGGTGTTAGACGTACCAGTTTCTTGATACACATACCAGTTTTCAGGGTGCAGTACCATGTACCAAGATACTTTGGTCTTGCTACACGGAAATTACAAGAGTTCAGCATTTGCATTCACTTATAATAAAATGCATCACAAAAACAGTATTTTGAGTACTGAACTTTTTTACACAAAAAGAATTTCGTGGAGCAAAGCACAACTGATCCCCATTTCGGAGCATGCATATGCGCATCTAGGACGTATTCCTTTTCTTCTATAGCAAGTCATCTTATATTGTGTCATTCCAGCATCACCATGGGCGGGACTGTCTGCAATACAGTTATTTACAGATAGCTTGTATTGGAACAGAACCAGTTTTTAGTATTAACTTTATCTATTTGTAGATGCCTGTGTTTGCAAATTTTTTAAACAGTAAGAATTATGTTTTGAAACAATTTGTTAACCAGAATGCATAGAATAACAACTTGGATTTTTTTATTATGTGAAGTTTACATTGTGTGTCAATTTTTTTATCTAAAATATGTGCTAATAATTTGGTGTAGTCAGTACCAAGACTTTGGAGTTGCCGTCTATCATCCCTAGACACATCACACTGTGGAAATTAGACTTTGTCACTTAAATATTGAATTTTATTGTCAAGTTTTTCTTTCCACAGTATGTGCACTCTACATAGAAAGAAAGGGCCAGATCAAATGTGGGTAAATATATCTCAAAGGTTTCAATGACAGGTTATTTCATATCAATTCACTTAATAAGTTATGGAAATGCCACCCATCCAACAATCATTTCTACGAATAATGTTTGTGTTGCTTTCATCAAGGTAAAAAGCCATAAAAATATTTTCTTCTATGTTCCTTGTAGTTTTATTTAAAGATGGTCAAAGTTGTTAATGTGTGTTTCAGTTTGTCAAACATGGTACTCTGTTTAAAGAGTGTAAAACAATTTTTTAAAAATTATGCTTCAGCATGCGTTGTTTCTGTGGATAAGATTTTTGATAGTAAATTAATAATTTTAAAAAATTAACAAGTTCAATTTCAAACTGGAAGCAAGTTCTTACCGTCCTCACCTGGCACAACTGATATCATGCAAATTTTGTTGGCCCAATCTTAATAGGGAACATGCGTGTGTCGGGTATTTAACTAAAAACATTACCAGCATTTACAACGTCTAACATGTAAAAAAACGTCGCCGTAAATGTAAGAAATTCAGAAATTTTCAAACGGGATGAGAAGGCTCTGTGATTGGCTTGACGTCACTAGGTGACATTCGCTTGGCGGGAGGGAAGCCACGTTTTCCTAGTCGTGGCAAGGCCAGTTGCGTTGTTTATGGTGTCGGTATATTACTTTAGGAGTTACAAACGACTTGCAGCCACAACACGTTCGTGTTGAAGCCTTTAAGTGTGTAGTACAGTGGATATTTATCGTGGTGGTGAATTGTGTTACAGTATATGCGTTTAATACAAACAAATATGTGTAGCTAATGGTTTGCACCATTTCAGGGCCGCATTTATAGCCTAATTGTTTCTTAGATCTCGCCTGAGAGAATATCAAGTGAAATGCGATTGTGGCGTGAGATTCACACTAAAATATTAGTCGTTCTTCAATACCGTACTTAACATGTTAATACGTAATAGTTTAAATAATCACTAGCCTATTCACGTACCATTTTTGTAAGACGCTTCCAAAAGCTGAATAGCTTCTGTTTTCCGACGATTCTGCTCGATTGTTTGCCTCTCACGTAGTAAATTATCCTTATTTTATAAAAATATGTGACTTACTCTTACGTTTCTTATCTGGAAATAGGATATATAAAATAATAAACAAAAAAAAATGTGAGGCGTGCAACGGTTCGTTGCTATGGTCTTGGTCGTAACCACGCTTACATTTAAAAAAAATGTATTTTTACTAACTACGATCGTTAACTCAAATTTAGAATATCTCCTAATTGTACACATTTGTAGTAGAAATTGATTAGAACTGAATAGCAAACAATATATGATAGGCTTTACAATATTTAGATATAAAATTAATACATTTTATTGTGTTCTGCTACATACTTACCTTGACTACTGGAACTACTTGGGTTCTTCCAAGCTGCTGCTATCTACCGGTAGACCTCTAACTATGCCAGGCTTCGCATAATGCATAAATGCTTTGTGCGAGTTATTTACTCTGACTAATATTTTAATGATTGTTTTTAAGTTAATATTTGTGTATATATATTATTCTTTCTCCTGAATTACTATTGGCGTTTATAAAAGTAACCTGCTTGGGTTTTACTTGTATATCTTAAATTCCTCGAGTTTAAATAGCGCTTAGTTTGTGTTTAGGTCACTCAGATTACATTTCATAAAAACAATTATTTGTAGAAATGTAATGTATTGAACCTACGTCCAAAATATTATGTGCAAGCATTGAAGACAAAAGTGTAAATTATTATAGTGATGAATCACAATTTTGCCGAATAATTTATATCCACTGTTTTGCGAAATTTGTTACGTTTTCGTTCAGGAATAAATAACTTTCCGATTATTTTTAAGTACGTATTAGAACACTTACGTGCTATATAAGATGTGAACATCTTTCGTTTTGTGCCAAGTCGAGATTACTTTAACTTTTTGTCATACTTCTCGCGATGTGCGCATGTTTGCTATGGGCAGTAGGCAGCTAATGGGCTGGAGTTTTGCCGGATCATGTCACAGCGGGCGCCATGCTGAAGTGAAGCGTTTCGGCGGGCTTTTTAAATTACATTACGTGTTTTGCCGATTGCACTGGAATGAACGCATAGAAATTAAAAGTAAAATGTGATTATTGCTTAAAAATGCCTGCGAAATCTAATGAAAACATTTTAAAAAATTGTGCATGTTCCCCATTCTGCTCTTATTGATTACGCTTCCATTAGTATCAGCAATATGTGAATATGTTACATTAAGTATCTGAAAGATTATTATGATACAGTGGTTTGCCGCCCTAACTTGTGACACTTATTGCAACCCTTTTAAATAACTTGTCAGAATCACTCGTAGCTAAACTATGGTTCTCTATCGCTATTTATCGTATGTGCCGAAACTCGTAGGTGTGAAATAGTGTACAAACAAACAGCCACTAAGTCAACTTTACATGCTCAATGATTTAATACCAAATAACCAAATACATAGGATCGTACAAACACGAAGTTACACTTAATGTCCCCTTGTTTAAACAAAATATACCCATTACGTCTCATTAAGGAAACCATACAAATGTCCAAATACCAACTAAATGACCATTGTCCAATATAACGGTACCAACAGCGTACCGATACAAAAGTTCGATCACCTAAACCCTACATACATATTATAGTATAATAAGGAGAGCAGGACTACCCCAAATGCCCAAAGGAAAACGGAAAAGTTCACAGTTCAATAAAGTTCAAAAACAAAATACGTAGGAGGCCTCTGAAAGAAAACGACGAAGGTTGAATGCTCCGAGATAAACGTATGTGTCCAATGTACTTCCGTGAAGGATATTGATCGCTGTAACGTTTCTTCCTCCGCAGCACTACAAATATATCTATTCTTCTTACCTTGCTCGCCGCCCCGGAAGGATACCAACCACCGTTTGTTTCTGAGGTGAACCAGCCTTATGTCACTGCAATCCAAACAGACACGCCTCTCCCGAGACGGCGATGTCTTCTATCAGCCAGGAAACGAGACAATCCTGGATAGAAAAAACATCTTCTTCAGTAATATACAGACGGGGAAAGTCCTTGCACCGTATACTTAGGCTATGCCAATGCCTAGACGCTCCTGCCTCTGTCGCTCATCGAAGTACCTCTGTCTTTCCGTCCAGTCCCGTCGCCCCACACTCCATTGCCCCCACCCCGACCGTCCCTCTCATCACCATCCAACTCGCTATTCCCCTACCTCCCCTCTTCACCAGAACACCAATTCGAAGTTAAGTAGAGGGGGAGGCGGGATCCGAGACCACACAGTCAAAAGGGACAAATAATACACTAGGGCACCAGAAAACCCAGGGACAGGCTATCAAGGGGCACAAATCCCCCCCTCGAAAAGGTCCTATCCGGGGTAATCCTGCTGGGAAGGGCAACCGATCTCTCCACGGCTCAAGTAAGAAAAGAGGCATCACCAGTATAATACTTTAAGTGAGAGACGTGCACTTTCCTCACTCGTTTCCCTAATTTGATGGATCCCAGCAATACGGTGTTGGGTCCCAAGATTTTAACCACTCGAAAGGGCCCTTCATAATATGGTAGTAGCTTACTACCCAATACCCTTGACTTAGAAGGGAGTTTAAAGCTTTTACACATGACTAAGTCCTTCACCAAAAAGGGCGATGATACTCTGCCTGCATTGATATTTTTCCGGTAAGTGTTTTTTACTTTATTGAGCCTGGCAACAACCCTTTTCAACATGTCCTCCCTGGTTTTCTCATTCAACTCTTCACCCAACCCTGGAACACCCCAAATGTTTAACAAGGGATGCAACTCTTCCCTCCCATACATAATTTTAAATGGAGATTTGCCGGTGGCCGAGTGCGTAGCCGAGTTAAATCCTAAATTGACGACATTCAGGTCCTAGTCCCATTCTGCCTGATTTTCCCGATAAAAGGACGTCAAAGATATCTTCAAATTACGATTCACCCTTTCGGTAATATTGCCTTTAGGGAAATATGGACTTGAAGTGATGTGTTTGATCGCCCAGCGATAGCGCATGTCCTTAAAAACGTAGGATCCAAAATAGGAGGCATTATCGAAGGCCAAATGCACCGGAGATCCAAAAACGCTAAAGACTCGTTCCTCAATGACTTTCAGTATCCTGACCGCTTTCACATTCCGTAGAGGAAAAAGTAAGGTGAATTTAGAGAATACATAGACGACCACCAAGATATATATATATATATATATATATATATATATATATATATATATATTTCCTTTTCTCGACCTGACTAACGGGCCAAACACATCCACGTGTAACATTTCCCAGGTGTATGACACCAGATCCACCGAGTACAACCCTATTTTGCTATTACAAGCAGGTTTACATTTATTACAATCCAAACATTCCCGTACACACCGTTTTGCATCTTCTAGGGCACTGGGCCAGTACAAGTGCGCCCTTATCCGATCATAGGTTCTTTGAATACCCATGTGGGTCCCAAAAGAAGAGGAATGAAAATATTCCAGAACCGCTTCACGGAACACCTTAGGGACAACTGACCGTTTAAGTGTGGCCGTTTTATCAGAAAAAAACAATACCCCTCTTTCAAGAATAAATGGGACATTTTCGCCCCTAAACACAGTCTGTTTTATTTTATCACACTCAGCATCGGCGCCTTGAGCTTTTACCATGTCTTGATAAACGCTGGGCGGAGCCCAAAATAATCCGAACGTAGTACCTGAATCATCCCTAACATCCTCGAACTCTTCAGGATTGAACATTCTGGACAAGCAATCCGCAACCACGTTTTCTTGGCCTTTTATGTGATGTACTGTAAACCTATACTTCGTTAATTTGTAGCACCAACGTCCCAGTTTGCCAAATTGTTGCCAATGACCTAACAACCAGGTTAAAGCCTGGTTGTCAGTATACAGGTCAAATTCACGACCTCCTAAATACAAGGAAAACTTCTCAATGCCGTATACCACCGCCAGGGCTTCCTTTTCATAGGCACTCGCCCGCAGTTCAGCCTCGTTCAACCTACGATTGGCAAAAGCGACGAGAGCAATTACGTCATCCTTCCTCTGTCATAACGCAGCCCCCAAGGTCAACGAAGAGGCATCAACGTGCAGACAGAAGCGTTCGGTAAAATCGGCTAACACGAGATCATTGGCACTAATCAAAGCTTCCTTAAGGGTCGCGAATGCTTTATCCTGTTCCGCTCCCCACCGAAACGACTGTCCCTTACGTTTAAGCCTGTTCAAGGGTTCTGCAAGTTCCGAAAAATGCGGGAATAATAACCAAACAACCTATTAATCGTTGTACTCCTTTCAGCGATTTAGGTTTGGGAAACTGCGCTATGGGGGCAACCTTGTTCCTGTCCAAACTCAACATACCACTCATAATAACATACCCGAGGAACTGACTTATGTCTGAAACCACGACACCTTGTTAGGATTTATCGTCAATCCCGCTTATGAAATCTGGTCAATACTTCTCTAACGTGATCAATATGGTCTTCAACGGTCTCACTGTAAATTATTATGTCATCCACATAATTAAAAACGTACCGAAACTTTATGTCCTCTAGCACGTGGTCCATGACACGCGTTAAGGCCTGAGAACCAAACGTGGCACCCATAGGTGCCCTATTAAACTGGTAGTGACCCCAAGGCGTCCAAAATGCAGTATATTTCCTACATGACGGATGCAAAAGACATTGATGAAACAAATTATTGAGATCCAATAAGGTATATACCCGAGCCTTTCCTAAGTGCTGTAAGGCTACCTCCACAGTAGCTACAGGAAAAGGATCTAAATTAATTTTCTTGTTGAGACCGGTCAAATTAGTTACAATACGATACCCTCCATCCTTTTTTTCTACCAAAAAAAGCAAGAAAGGCATATTCTGAAGAAGATTTGGAAATCACGCCTTCATCTATAAGTTTATGAATTATACTTCTCATTGCCTCTAATTTGGGCGGAGAATAATGTATGATAGGCCCCCAAACGGGAATATCATTCTTAACCTTAAATTGGTAGGGAAATAAGTCACATTTACCTGTTTTTGTAGTAATTACATCCTCAAAGTTGCCCATAAGTTGCTCTATATCCATACGCTGTCGCGTCTCCAACACACATTTCAAGTCGTGCCATCCTTTCTCACTGGCATGCACAAAAGGAACAAAACAGCTACGCTTAAACCCAAAATTTAAACACGCTTCACCCACATTCACTGCAACACGTGCGAATCCTAAAAAATCCAGATCTATCACCACATTAACAATTAATTCTTCACAAATCCAAAACTGAAAATCCCAAGAGAAGGAACCTATCTTAAAGTGTAACTTCACTCGTCCGGTACACACTACTCCCCTTCCATCGGCCATCCTGGCCTTTAATTCCTTATTACCGTCTCTCCGGCAACCTAGTCCGGGATGAATCCGCATCAGTTCCTTCAGGAAAGACGCCTTTATAAAAGAGCTGGTAGCTCCGGTATCAATCATCACCAAACCCCGCACTCCGTACCACGAAGACCATACCATACAGGGATCAAACATATGAACACCCCCCTTAATCTTTAATTTTGAGGGGAAATTCATCCTACCAACCCTCCTTCCCCCCTGCATCGAAGAAGGTCACTTTAGTTTTCCAAACTCCCACGTTCCATGAGCTTAGGGCAATCCGCCCGATAATGACCTTCTTTACGACAATAAAAACACCTTCTCAATTCCCAAGACACCGGCTTTTGTTTACACTCGCTCGCCTGATGACTAAATGTGGAACAATTACTACAACGCCTCCCCCAATCTCGGCGATCATAGACAACTCCCTTATCGTCAATATTTCGCCCCCTATTCCCCGTTTTCGAGTCGGTTGGCATTACATACCTCTCTGCTTCTCGTTTCATACCATCGTCACACTCCTTTTCCATTTCTTGCACCCTTACCCCAAATAATACCTCATCCGCCATTTTGGGCCTAGATAGACGTTTGGAAGCATCAGCTCCACTTCGCTCCCCTTTCAAATCATGATAATACCTACTTGATTCTGCTTTTCCCTTCTCTACCACCCGAGCAAATGCGTATAGCTGCGATATCGTAGAAGGCACACCCAAAGTCCCTTGGTGTAATTTCATATTCGGATCCCCTTTTTCCATCACCGTTTTAATTAACTTGTCTTCCGTAAATTGTAAATCCAGGACCGTCGCATATTTCCTAACACTTTCTGTATATGTCAACATCGACTCTTGGGGCCTCTGACATTGTTTAACGAACGTATGTTTATATGTGCGCCATGTGTCAGCAGATACTCTTTTCAATAAGGCCCGTTTATACCTTTGGTATGTACATCCATCACCCTGCCGTAGTAATTCCGATAATATTGTAGCAGCCTCGCCAATCACCTTTAAAGTAAACGATTGCATAAAGTATTTCTCCTTTACAGGTTTACACAACCATAATTCATATAATGCCATAATAAAATGCAACACCTTTTCCGGTTCTAAGACCCCTAACTTCGGTACGGACACTAAACTTTGCAAAAATAAACTTTGCTCTGCGTTCATAGGTACTCCCTGAACATAGTCAGGAACTTCTGCCTCAATGGCATTTGCCACATGCCTAAAGGAACCCATATACGAAATATCCCGCGCCCATAACAGCGTCGTATCATCGTCCTTATCAAAACTACAACCCCCATCTTTCAAATACTTTACTAATTCATCTTTACCCATAGTGAACACAAAAGCCGTGGTCGCATTCCCCGCCATAATTCCCGCACCTCAGAAAACGCGCGTTACTCTCAAAACACACGCAAAAGTAATCGTAAAGCGCCTGCATGGGACTCGAACCCGCAAGCAGAGTTGCGCAGTTGAAATAGTGTACAAACAAACAGCCACTAAGTCAACTTTACATGCTCAATGATTTAATACCAAATAACCAAATACATAGGATCGTACAAACACGAAGTTACACTTAACATCCCCTTGTTTAAACAAAATATACCCATTACGTCTCATTAAGGAAACCATACAAATGTCCAAATACCAACTAAATTACCATTGTCCAATATAACGGTACCAACAGCGTACCGATACAAAAGTTCGATCACCTAAACCCTACATACATATTATAGTATAATAAGGAGAGCAGGACTACCCCAAACGCCCAAAGGAAAACGGAAAAGTTCACAGTTCAATAAAGTTGCTGGAACCGAAGACCAGCATTATCACCCTGGTATGTCATTGTTCATGTCCCAACAATGATTGTCTTGACCGTTAAAAACTTCCTCGCATTTCTCCTGTTTGACACTAAAATCCCTGCCGCTTGCACTGAAGGCTTCGGTTAAGTTAGGCCAATCAGGAGATAACTTCTGAAACATGGCCCTGCCCCTCGAGGATAGTAATTTCCTGCCATAATGTATTTATTATATGTTAATTCCAGTTACATTCTGTTACACTTGACCACTACTCTACATGTTCTCCCTAAACCCTAAAAATCTTAACATTATTTTATTATTTAACATTTGTGTCTTAAATATTCTATTGACTGGCTCTCCTCCCTCTGACAGCTAGAAGGTTTACATGAGTTGGGGGTGCGGGGAACGAGTAGGCCTGGATGTTGTCAAAGTGCTCATGCTTTCTTAACAAAGACAAAATGTATATATATATATATCTGTTTTTTTTTTCTAAATAAAATTGTGTACATTGATAGGACAGTGGTTTTATCGGCATCGTTACATGATGCCGAGAAGAAGGAATGATTGCATAACAGGTTTATTTTTATACTTGTAAAGTATGATTATTGATAATTGGTGGCTATTATTCTGATTATTAATTTTGAAAATTATAGAAGTGTAGTCTCACGAGCAAATTATTTTTGTAGATAAGTGTAATATGAATAAATTACGTGGTTTCACATATAGAAAAGAATACATGTGACACGCTGCAACACCGCCCATGCACCAGGTGAGGACTTCTCTTAACAAAAGGCAACTAAAAAAACTCATCTTTAGGTTTTACACAAATCCTTTTACTATGATCAAACATATTACAAAGAAAAATCAATGGCTTTTTAATTAATTTTATGAACAATTTATTTTAAATTCAAGAATACAGTAATTTTATCAACATTATGTACGTTCTACAAAAGACTTTGCTTAAAATTGTTATAATGGTCATACACAGATATCAGTTGTATTTCAATATGTATTGTTCAACATTCTCGTAAAATAACTTTATCATAAGGTGTGCGTATGTATTAATATTTACATTCACCTTTACATGTGCACACAAACATATGTCAAACTAATTTTTTTTATCAGTTACCACATATCTTAACATATATTTTATCTTACCATATCAGTGCTGGAAAAATATGACTGATGTTTTAAATAAGTGAAGTTCATTTCTAAAGGTTTATATGAATGTTATTCCTGTACAGTCGAGCTGAAATGTTTTTTTAACTTAATTGCAGCAAAGTCCACTTCTTTTTTTGGGAAGTATCACATCCCGCCACTACCTTTAGTTGCTTGCACACTAACAACACTAATACGTAATATAATGTAGGGGAACATCACATCTATCTTCTCTTGCAGCTGCAGGCCAATGGAATAATAATAAAGGTCCACGTGGATGTAAGAATTTGACTGAGGCGTATTCATCTTTGTAATTGAGCTTTTCAGCTATTACATAGAATAAGTGATTGTCATATGCACAAAAAATGTGCATATGACGATATGCAAAGCTTGAAATCAACCTCTGAAAAGAAAATCACTGGCCATTACTGCATATAGATTTTTAACTATGGTTGCCTCACACATGCAGTTGGCAATGAATTGTCAAATGCAGTTCCCCATATTTTCCTGTTTATTACAGCATTACTGAATCTTAAAATTAGGACAATGGCGGGAAAGGCCGCTAGGCTACTAATTACAATTAAAACAGAAAGAGTTGTGCACAAGTACTCACAGGATGGTACTTGCAGATAGAAACACACACACATAGGACGAACACATTTCTCCGCGGACGCGCGGTCACAACGTTTCGCAGACTACATCTGCTTCATCAGGTGAGTGGAGGCACACTGAAGTCTATTGTCCAGCGATGGTTGGTAATCAGTACACCTAGCGGCCAGAGGGCAAACTAAGGTGCGACGGGAAGTTTGAAATGAGGGTTTGTTATCTGAGGTTAAGGCCAGGTGGTTGTCTGGATTTTGTGATGTATTGATGGGCCAGTTCCCAGCATCTTAATTATGTTTGTTTTTGTTATTCAACTGTGGTAGGGCCTTCACAACTCTGGTTGTATAACAGGAATCAAAGTTGGAGTTATGAAGTGCTGCATGTGCAGCAACTGGCTTCTCATGTGGATCAACCTCCACTCCAGCTATGGCTTTTTTGGTGTCAGCTCTGTGGCCATTCATCCTCTGTCTGAGAGTGTTGGTGGTTAGGCCGATATACTCTGCATTGCAGTGAGTGCACTTTAGCTGGTAGATGAGGTTTTCAGTTGCACAGTTGTAGCTTCCTGGTATGGGGTAGGTTTGGTTTGTCTGTCTGCTATTGAATGATGTGGAAGGTTGATGTATAGCACAGGAGCCGCAGTGTGGTTTTGATGTGGTAATGGCTGGCAGTTTGGGGCGAACCAGTTTATTACGGAGGTTGGGGGGACGTTTTGATACCAGCCTTGGTGGTTTAGTGAGCAAGTTTTGGGCGAATGGGGAGGACGCCAGGATTTTGTGCCCACAGTTCAGTATTGTTTTGAGTTTGTGCATACCTTCGTGGTATGGGACAACCAGGGGGATTTCAGAATTGCCAAGCTTGGTTGAGTCGTCACATGTTGTAGTGGCTCGCTGTATTTGTTCATGTACCAGTGATTTCGGGTAACCTCTGTTTATAATGGCCTTGGCTATTTGTTGACACTGTTTGTTAAAAGGTCTGTTTGGGTGGAACATATGTGTTTGGCTCTGTACTGTGCATCAACATACAGAACACTGTATTGTATAGGCCGGTATTATTTATAATAAATAAGACTACTGTTGATAATAGCAGTTATTTAACACCCATGTATTTAATGAGTACATGTAGTAAAAAGTATAGAAATTTTTTGAACTCTAAAGTACTGTATAGATGTAAATATTGTACGTGGCAATGTTTATGTAACATGCAGTGAAAAGATACAAACTGGTTGAACATAGAAACTGAACAGGGTTTTCATGAGGGTTAATTTTGTCCAGAGCCATCTATAACTATACGTATATCACAACAGTGTGCTACATAAAAAAAAAGATACTTTTGAACCATGTCGAATCTGTTTTACAGAGATGTAAAAAAATTGAAGCCTCCCTTATTTTTCATGGTTGTGGAAAAAAATTGAAAAAACCTTTTGTGTGGTTATATTGCAGGTGTCTCAGTGGTATGAGTTGGTAGTGTTCACTGCCAGCATGGAAATATACGGGGCGTCTGTGGCAGACAGACTAGATAATAATCGAGGAATACTTCGGCGACGCTACTACCGCCAGCACTGCACACCTGAAATGGGCAGTTACACAAAAGACTTGTCTGCCATCTGTGCTGATCTGTCCAGCATTTTTATCCTCGATAATTCTCCCGGGGCATACAGAGCTTACCCAGGTACTGTTAATACTGTAGTATGTAGCTTGCATTGGCCAGAGATGATGTATTTTTGCTTGTACCATTCACAAAAATAAGAAAATAGGTTCTATCTAGATGTAGAAAATTAGAACTTAATTTTTATTTGCTTGTAAAGTGGCATAATCTTGACCATGCAATTTTAGGGCATACTGTTTGGGTTTCTATGAGTTTTGCTGTTTTTATTGTTTGTGGTGCACAGTGTGTTTGATTATTTTTAGTTTTTTTTTTTTTTTTTTTTCCTGTTTAAGGGTTTCTTTTCCATGGCAAGTATTATTTGTGTATATTTCTTAATAAATACCATAATCAAAATTTTATGTGGAGGGAGGGTGAAAAGATATTGGGGAACTGCATACTGGCTGTTTTACTGTGTTTCTTATTGCATCATCTTTAGGTCCTGCTATATTGACACAGTGAGATTGTTGCTGTTGTGTAGATTTCTGGCCGGCATAGTTTGTTCCCTTGCTGCGAGCTACGAGTGTCATATTGCTGTTAGAGTCTGGTTCCTGCAACATGTAAGGTAGCAGATGGCTGGTAGATCTCGCTTCTTTTCATTTTTCTTGCAAAAGATGCTGTAAATATTTAAAAATAAGTTCATTACAACTTGTGGCGTATGCAAATAAATACTTTTGATTTTTTAGACTTCGCATAATTCATGTTATTAGATTTTTTTTAATTCTGAGAAGGGCGTGAAATTTGCTATTATAGTGTAAATTCTACTTATCTTGCATGACTTTACAAGCATCTCAGTTGAACTTTTAACGTGTATTTTTAGCCACAATTAATATAGCAATATTTTTTATATTCTTAATTTTGCTGTACTGATTGCTGTTTGAGTATACATTAATAGTTTATTTGCGATGCTTGTACCATAGTGCAAAGTAAATATTAGTGCTGAGCGAACCTCTGTTTTCATGTTTCGAACCGAACCGAACTAAGGCAAAAAAAATTCGAACTGAACCGAACCTAATGCAAAAAATATTCTTTCGAACTCAAACGAACCCATGAAATAATATTTTTGGAACTAAGCTGCTACAAAGAAATAACCACACTATACATAAAATAAGAAAAAAATATGGGGATTATATAAAAAACACAACAAACAAAACAACAGTGCACAACAGGCGGCCAAGCGAGTTACAAATGTTGTAAAAAAAAAACTTCACAGTAGGTACACCATACGGTAAAAAAATTACGTTAATATTACGTATTATTAAGTAGTCTATATGAGTGTACGACATATAAATTTGGAAAAGTGAATCCCGTTAGTTATCCATTACAATTAGTAACGAATTGTAATTCTTATAACAGTTTTTAAGTTTTATAGGAGACGCAACTGCAAATAACTAAAGTTGGTATTGGTAATCATTAAATCGCCACGCCGTGGCTGCCATATTGCGACCTTTGTCCGTGCTGTGTTTACTTTATACCGTGTTTACGTTCATTCAATAAAGAATGATTTTAAAACACCAAGTAGCACATTACAATATGTCCGACTTATTTTCATTTCATTTTTTTTTTCCTTAGGTGTTTTGATCTGCTCGTATGAAAGGTAAGATAACTTAAGCTTGTGTAGGTAGAAAATTAGGCCAATTGGTCTGGACGTAACCCTATTTATTTTATGCCGTAAAATAAGGAAATGAATCACGGATGTTTGAAGTGAAATTTCACAGTACGTGTACGCATACGCAAATCTATTTCGGACACACAAACAAAGAACTTTTGCGTTTCAAGATTACGATGCTAATTATCTGGTACGTCGTAACATATTTCTTGCCTTTTTTTACCAATTTGTGTCGTAGTACAAGCCTATCAGTTCGAAAAACGTGTTTTTCTAAATCTCGAACGTTCGGTTTTTCGAACATTTTTTGAGATGTTTCGAACCGAACCCTTATGTTCGGTTCGTGTTTCGAACCGAACCCTTATGTTCGGTTCGGTTCAGTTCGAAAATTTCGAACTTCGCCCAGCACTAGTAAATATATTTCATGCTATAATATCAAATTTTCCTACTTAGCTTATCACAAAAGCGAAAAATAAAACAATCCAATATGACGACTGATGCCAAGCCTTAAGTAACATTGCTCATTTATATTAACTCTGTATACAATTAGCATTATTTTTCATTCTAACTTTCATTACAGTTTTAGAAACAATTAACTTACATCTGTAAATCCTTTGTTTATGACCAGTAAATTTTGTCTTATTTTTTATTAGTGTTTCCTTACCCAGTTAAGAGCGGTATATAGATACCTCGAAAGCCAGAGTTGAGCTGGCGAGGCTCAAAAACCGGCGCGTGTGGGAGGAGTTTCATGGCCGAGGCGTGGCCAACTCGAGGCTCGTGATGCTGCAGCCGGGCGCGTGGAGGGGACAGATTCACCCTCTCCTCCTTCGAGTCGGTCGTCAGTCGCTCGCCACCCTGAGACGGGTAAACGTCGCAGAAGCTCCCAACTGCCTGCCGATGGTCCGCGCTTGCTATCTTTGCGACCGTCGAACGTAATGATTGTTTACGGATATTTCGTGAAGGAAAATACGAGTGACTGAAAACGTATACATTACTGTTCAAATGTATTTGTTCGTCTTA
>PNEQ01113245.1:0-33251 GCA_003012365.1 Medauroidea extradentata
TGGAATACATTTTATTTCAACTATTGAAAAATTTGTAAAAGAGAAAATTCATGTTACCTTTGATATCCATGCGATAAAGGTATATTACTCAATGAATCATCATGATGGACATAATGCCTTTGCTGTCAACATTGCCTGTGTTTATATGTGTTTATTGTTAGTTTTATCTCAGTTGTACTCTTTTATCATGTTCTCCTAAATTATATATATTTTTTAGTTTTTATGGACACAAATTATACGAGTGCAGCAACAATAGAGCCCCTAAAGTTATGCACCCGGAGACAATTACACAGGACTACGACAATAATATACAGACAAACAAACAATAATTATGGTGACCGTGCTGAGGTGTGTGGCGAGGTGTCTGTTCATTATCGTGTTGGTTGTTCTGTTTTCGTTTTGTGGTTGTGTCCAGTTTTGTTTTCTGACATAATTCCCAAAGAAAAAGTTTGTATTTTTTACTACAGCTAAGCTTTGCCGGTATATTTTTTGTCTTCTTGCTGAGAGTATATTGTGTGACGACACTAGATCGGCATTTATAAATCGTGATAGTTTATTGAGTAATGTATATATTTGAGATTTTTGTATTTTTAGACATGGCCATCATAAAATATTTATGATATAATGTTTTTTGTTTTTATAAATGTAATGTAAACTGAAGTTCATTCAAATAATTTGACAGTATGTAAAAATTTTTCAAGTTTTCAACATTCTAGCTAAGTTTGGATTTATGAAGGGTAAAAATCATGCATACAAGTTGTAAGGAAATATTTTTGCTAATAAAATGCAATGTTGCCTGTTTCATACATTTGATAAAAATAACTGTAAATAGGTAAATGTAAATACCTCAACTCAATTTGTAACTTTGGTTTTAAAAATTATGCCGAGAACCATCAAAGCCCAGCGTCCTATACATAGGACACCTAGTTTTGCAAAAACTATGACAAGTTTTGACATTTTATGATTATAGCGCTTCTTAACAATGTTTGCTTTATCATGTATACGAATATTAAAGAAATATTAAAAAAATTAAATTGGGCTTTAATGGGTTAAGTGCTTCAGTAAGAATGTACACTTCAGTATTAATTCATTGTTACACAATGTATGTTAGACATCAATTCTCCAAGAAGTTGGCTTTGTATCGTTGCAGATACTATCGTTTAAAAACCTAAGGTCAAAGCAAATTGGCAATGTATTTCAGCAGATACAATTACATTCACAGTGTTACAGGGCCTCAATATTTTTTCCTTTTTTTCTACAACTTCTTATAGTAATACTTAGCAAAGATTCTACTAAAAGAATTTTTTTCAGAATTAGTGTTCCTTGTCAATTTAAGGGTTAGCTACAAGTATATTGATATTAAATTTGTTTAGACATAAAAAACATGCCACACTATATTACAAATCACTACCCAAACAAACGTTTCGTATGTAAGTCACAGAATTACTATATGTAAATTAAAATAAATAATTTGATAAACAGTTAAGTAAAACTTCATTTTAAAAATGACTAATAAAGACACCAACGTACTTTTCAGTATACTTTGCTGCATAAGTGGTATATTATGTTAACGATAATTGCAAACTATCAGAACGTAACCTTTTTACACTCTCAGATTATTGAAATTATTTGTACTTGTTGTACAGCCAAATTTCAGAAATGATTTATTTTTAATGGCCTTAAAATTGTGTAACACTGTAAACATTTTAATGTATTAAATATGTTTGCATATACATATAATAGTTTACAAAATAATTAATGAAAGAAAAACATCCAATACAGGCAGAAGTTACCGAGGTTAAAAAAAGAACACACTTTAAAAGTGTACAATTCCATTATAAGTAAAAAAAAAAAGTCTCGTGTAATAAAATGTAAACTATTTCGTACACTTTGAGGGAGATTTTTACGGAAACATTTTAGGTAGCCTACATAAATTTTTTTCTAAACTTTGTTCCTGACTTTAATTTTTTCAGCTTCAATGTTTTTGTATTCCTGTTGAGCTCTTAATTCTGATGTATGTCCTGGTTCTAAAAGAAAAAAAAACAGTGAATTACTTTCCTTGGAATACAAGTTCTACTTGTGTCACTTGTTAGTAACACAAAAAATATTTTACTTTTGCTGAAGCAATCTGCGTGCATAGCTATAAATATCTTTTCGGAAATTTAAATGGCTTCCAATAGTGCTAGTGTAATCAGGCCACACCGCAAATGAAGATCAATCCAGCTTGCGTCTTTCAGTGGCAGGGACTGGTCTCCTAATTGTGGGTACTGATTTTTGAACCGATAAGTGACATAACCAGCCATGTATTTCAACCCTTCGTGTGACAAGTCCTCGTTCGGGAGTTCTGATTCCAATGGATCGGACATAACAGAATTATTTTCAGAAATTACCTTTTCTGTGTTAGGTAATTTACAAATAACATCAATTTCTTTTTTCTGTGAGTTCAGGACTGCATTTAGAAGTTTGTGCACCCGCGTATATTAAGCATGTTTCATCTAACCTGTCTTGAGTGTTGCAGTTTGAATAAAAAGTTGCACAAGAGTATTTGCCCATTACGTAGTATTTGTAATCTATCGGGCTGGAGTGATTATTCTGATATCACATGCCTCTTATGCACGAACAAAATCATTCTAATTTGATTTTATAATGGTTATTAACTGACTCTTAGAAATGAATTCAAGTAGTAATATCAATTTTGTATTGATTTATTACTTATTTGAGCCCCGTCTTGCAAAGGCAACTTATTGTGTACCCTTTTGCCATTACAATTTCCATGTAAGTGACTATAACTGAGTGCTGTTATCTTTTAGAGCCATATCCATTGGCAGGCAGTAAAGAAGTCATAATATCGTACCAGTCATTAAACATTTTAATGAACTCAGCCATGGGTGCGGAATTTTTCAAGCTTGCATTCTTTTTACCCAAATAAACCAATGCTTCGGAAACTCTTTTTGATAACAGTTGAGCAATGGTCTTTACTTTGTGTCTAGCACTGCCTTTTACTTCTAAATGGTGCTGGATTAAATTAGCCACCCAAGTAGTTCTAGCATGTAGTCTTCTCGGCAAGTGGAAACAGCCGATATATTAGTATACTTTGGCTAGTTTGTAAATTAATAAGCAATCAATGTTAACTCTGTTAAATCAAGTAATTAGAACAGTAAAAATAGGCACCTTAGCTAAACAAATTTCTGAATAAATAAACTAACAAAACCAATCTCTGACAGAGTTGGCATGATTTTGCATCACCTAACATTTTCGTTTATAAAAACTAACTTCTGTCTAGCAGCATAAAGTAGACCACAATGTCTTACCATTTTTAAATTGACACACAGAAACACTCATAATACTTTCAATAGAAAAAGTTGTCCCGCATGGCCTGATGCATTTAGCGATATATTGTGCTCTAACAAAATAAATAGTGGGCAAACACTCTACCCTAATGGCACTATCATCTACCACTCCATTGTTGCCATCTATGCTTTTCACGCTATTTGCATGTTTCGCTAATTTGACATGGTTTGAAATGTCGTTTTAACCTCCGTGCGAAATATTCATATCACATCTGCAAACACTGTAGAAGGTAAGTGTTTCACTGTTTTCGTACTTGAGTGTGAACGAATATTCCTTAGAATATTCTACGAAAATAGTGCAAATACTGCTTTTTATTGCACAGGTCATGTCTATATCACAGAAAACACAGCGCAGTATTCATAAATATACGACACGCACAATAATAACCACGCATATATATTATTTTCACTGGGTTAAGTGGTACTTACAGCAATGCTACTCAACCGGCCGCAATTTTACGACAGTGTTGACTTCAATGCCGCCAACTGTGAATATTCGACGACTCCACTGTAAGAAATGTTATAATTGGCTGTCATAAGCCAATAAAAACTATTTTAACACACCCAATAGCTAGTTTTTACTATGCCAATAACTACACAACAGCAGCACTGAGCTTCTGTAGGTCTTGTATTGGAGTTTGCCGAATAATTAAGAAACAAAAACAAATATTTTATCGTGTAAAATACATCTTAAATCGGTAAAATAATCTATGTAACCATAAAACAAGACACATTTCAGTAAATCTTATGGGTACCGTAAACTGTAAAAGTTGGCACGTATGTATTGTATCGAACAGAAAGAAGGAACATGTGTTTAAAAGAAAAATCAACATTATCTTACTTACACAAAGTTATGAAAAAAATTACAATATTTTACAATCAATTGTCTCCTGTAGTGCATCCACACACTTCTTCACAAAAATTCACGTACGGTTAACAAATTACGAATATGAGTATCAATACATTACATGATTCAAACAACCTACTTTAAAAAAGGTGAAAAAAACCTCGTTTCTTTACCAAATAAAATGGCGTGTTTAACAAGGAATTACACATTTAAACATTAAAAAAAATATTTTCTAAGAACTTTATGAAAAATATATTATTTGGTAAAAAAAAGTATTTAAATCTAAAATATGCC
The DNA here is from genome assembly GCA_003012365.1 of Medauroidea extradentata. Lineage (NCBI taxonomy): Eukaryota > Metazoa > Arthropoda > Insecta > Phasmatodea > Phasmatidae > Medauroidea > Medauroidea extradentata. The sequence goes on from PNEQ01113245.1 coordinate 4,492, forward strand.
TTTAAAATTTCCATGAAAAGCCATAAATAGTATATTACTATTACTTCTGATCTTATAAACATCAAATACAGACAGAGGATTTGGGGTGGAGATACACACTTCTTCTTAGAAATACACCCATAGCTTATAATTTACAAATATGAGTAGCAAATAGGATAACTTACTAACATTGGTTATATATTTGAACAAATTTTAAAAAAGAAAAACCTTATTTCTTTACAAAACTGTTCTTATATCTCACAGAAAATATACACATATAATTAAATGCAGTTAATGCAAAGTTCAAAAAAACTGTTTTTTAATGGGTTTTATTTACACTTTGCTGCATTCTTAGCACTGACAAGACTGGCATTCATTTTTTTACAATAATTGTTCAAGAATATATTTACTGATGTACATAGTATGTCCCGGAGAATTTTTTCTGATTCGTGTGATAGCACATGCTCGCTGGTTATCCAACAACAAAATGTCATTTTCGATTTTTTCAGAAATCAACTTTTGAAATCGCAACAAAAGTCTACACTTTATATTCAAAACATTAGGATGTGGAAAATGTCTCTGTTAAAAGGTTTTATCCAGGAATGTGTATCGTCGTTTTTGCATGAGTCATAGCTTATCTTATTAACCTAGTGTAACAATTACCGGCAGTATACGTCAGAATAGGCATATCTTGCTTGACAGTGTCAATGTCTCCATATGACACTAATGTCCTGTGAAAATTTCTGGGACCTATTTTCAATGAGAACAGCTTCGATGTTCATTTTCCAGATGAATAGGAACTACACCAAATCTTGACGATTTTATGAGACAAGGCAGAAAACTTAGAAGCCTAATCTTTGCCTCTGTTTGACATCTTATCAAAACATTTTGTTGACGACCAGCTAGCTGTCTATACAAATCTATTTTCTAGCAAATATGTTTGATTTTTACCAGGCAGCAAACAGCTGAATCCTAAGTCTTCAGTGCTATATTTTGCAATTTCAATCAAAGCATTGGTTGTATGTGATCCTGCGAAGTGCGTTTATTTAATGAGTCTACCAGTCAGTCGTACAATTAAATGTTTTCCATTCATCTAGTCACTCAACAAACTAGTAGAGATAAATTACTTTGATGTAGTCATATATGACAGTCAAAGGTTTCTGAAAGTCGTAATTTTTAAGAACTTCTTTAAAAATAGTTTTCATATTTACTATGGACCACCAACGAAATATGATTTTAATGTTCTAGGCTGTCCGTTCGCAGCTCTCAGATTTTTCTTTACCCACAATCACCAAGACTTTAGCAAGAAGAGCCAATTGCAGATTTTGACACTCTAAATTTGTAGGAAAAAGTATTTTATTGTAAGGCCATAGTCATGCATCACCAACTTACACTTTTTAATTTCGTGAAAAATTTTTAACAGCAGCAAAGGGTGTAGTTTCCACCACTGATGTATTTTCGAAATTAGGGTATAACATACATTGTCCATATTGGTTTATCTAGTTTCTATTACATTTTAAGATGTACACAGAATATATTATGAAAAATAATGGCCTTTACGGATTTGACGAATGCTGATAAGCTATGCGAACACACGCGAGTGTAGAGAAAAAAGACGCTGGTTTCTTATTGATGGCTTGGTTGTCGGTGACAATGTCAACTACTTGAAATCTTTTGTCAGCTAAACAATTCATTAACTTCTTCATAAGGTAACGGTCATTCCCAGAAAATTTTCACTGTAATTATGTGTGCAACGCCTTTAAATTGTGTCAATGAACTACATATCATGAAAACAATAATGCACTTGCAGCAGGATTTTCTAAGTTGTAAGCGGCTCCACGCACATTTCCACATTCATAATCGAAATATTGACGTAGATGAACCTCGTCGACCATGACATACACAATCTTCTCCCTTTCTTCTAAACAAGCTAGTTTTTGCTTTTGATAGCTCAGGAAATGTTCGTCGAACTGTTCATTTCCTGGATCTAAATCGTACTTTGAGCAAAGGCGGAAGTGTGTCAGTGTGTTACAGTATAACATTGCCAGAATTATGCAGAAATGTGTAGCAGAGAGGAGAAATTGAATTTAGAAGGCTGCAAAAAACTAGAAATTCAAAATAATACCGACAGGGCTGCTTGTAATTGTTCAGGTTTCCGATTTGCTCTGCAATAAAATTTATCACGGGTTCTTTGGAAGCAACGAGCGGTCTAACTGTGAATAACAAATCGTTCAGAGTATTCAAAACATTTGACAGTTTTCCTTCATTTTCAGGCTTAGAAATTTTTTTCTAGAGTATTCAAAATTTTAACGAAGCAATTGATGTAGTCTACTTTTCTTGACAAAGTAAGGTTCTTTCATTTAAACCAGAAACTCTTTTCGTACATGTGCTGAAATGTTACATTCTGAGTAAATAAGAACTGCAACATTTACTTTGGACGAAGGTTCATAAACAAAGTTCACACACATATTATTTGTATCAGTATGTAAAGCAATGCAATATGGTGAAAGGAATTCATGTTCAAGGCCGGATTTTAATTCCTGAAGGGTACGAAGTATAGTTTTCGCAACAAAAAAAGTAATTTTTCTTTCAAACTGGCTTCAATGGCATGATCAACAGCTTCAATTTAAAAGCATGCCATTTTCCATTCCGGCGATTCCCGAACTGATATTGAGGAGCAGTGAACTGAACCATACTTCTATCTGGTATTGGCAAGTACAGCTCTGATGATATTTACAGATTTACTGTCGAACATCTGTCTCACTCAAGATTTCGTGCAGCCAAAAATGTAACTCGCATACCTAAAAGTAAAAATTCCTTTATTATTACTGGTTAATAAATTTTCATAGACATTAAAACTTTAACATTTCTGTGTAAAATAAATGTATTAGCATACAGAAGGTGAGTGTGAATTCGACCGACAAACTTGGTAGGTGTGATTCCTTACGCAAAATAAGGTAGGGTTGACAATTGTCCCGAAAAAGCATATGAAGGGTGTTGGGAGCCCTTGAAAATGTGTTTTCAAAATCGATTATAAGTAAAATATCGAACAACGCTGGAAATGTAGCAACAACAATGTGGACATGTTTTGGGCTATAATAAGACGTCTGACCCCAACATTGTAAGATGGTACAAATCATCCCCCTTCATGGACAAATGGCATATTTGAAATTTTGATCGCATGAAATTTGGTAGCCGTAACGTGTAATCGTAATTTGACCATTGTTTATGAAAGAACATGTTCAAATCAACAAAAAAGGTCGCCTTAGTACAAGACCCTTCGGCCAACCATTTCCCCAGAAACAGCGATGTAAGTAACGGAGGGTGGAGTGGAGTGTTGTTACCTAACGCCTGTGCGGATATGTAACATGTCTTGCACCGCTACCACAGAGTCATACTGAGCATTTAATCGTTCAAACGTGTCCGCCTCCTAGCAAGGTGATCCAGGTTCGATCCTCAATGGGGTCACCCTGGATATTCGCATATGGGAATTGTGGTGGACTGGGACACTGGCTCCTGGCTGTAGATCAGTGGATCAGTCCGCCATCTTGGATTATGTCACTGCGACCATCTTGGATTACATCACGGCAGCCATTTTGTCACATTATGTCACATATGACCTATGTTATGTCTTATACCATATGTTATGTCTTATGCCATGTCATGTTCCATCATGTCATCCATCTTGTGTCCTCCTCTTGTTTCCAGCAGTCATTTGTTTGAGGGAATTTTTTCCCTCGAAATTTCCCTGAGTCATCATCTGCTGGAGAGGTCATGTTTGTTTCCATCACTAGCTACTAGGCGGCGCTAGTATCGCAGTTTGTTTCCATCATTGACTGCTAGGTGGCGCTGCAGTCGACATCCGCCATATTTGCTCCAGGATGTGTGCCGCCATGTTTGCTCCAACATCTACATCGCTGTCCGCTAGAGTGCTGTAGTATCGCTATTGATGTAAGGTCGAAGTTGTTTGTGTTTGTACATGGAAGAATAGACCTTATTCTTTTATTTTTAGTGACTTAAGTTTTTTTAGTTCGCCGGTTGTTGGTTTCGAACTTGCAACCTTTGTGTTACCAGTCATGTGCCCTAGCCCACTGAGCTACGAGTACATTGACGACAGGACAAGATTAAGTAGTGTATACATAAAAATTACATTCTGTACCAGATAAATGTTCGCATTTAATTTATTTTCCTTATAAATTTTAGCATACCTATGTCTTATTGATTTTATATATTAAATATTATTAACTATTTCAATCCTACGAATCCTCAAAGCTGGCAACTGAATCATTTTTATATGATTCAGATAAATGTGTACATGAACTCGATATCTGAGCTATTTGTGTTAGCAGATGTACGCCCTAGCCTCACGACGGCATCGACGTCAGGTATAGTTTAAAATAGTGTATATAAAAAAATATTTTGAAGCCGATAAATGTTCATAATTCTTGCAATATTTTATCTTAGCCCTAGAAGTGTATTCATAAAAGGCTAATGCGGTATATATAAAACTTGTATATATGTGTGTATAATATATATATTTTTTTTTCAAAATTTTAATAATATTAGACTTGAAAACTATCATGTGATTGTGTGCATAGTCATACACTTTGCGATATATGTACATGTCTGTTTATTATATTTCTTAAGTTCCCTGCTGTGTATTTGTAAGTATAATATTTTTTCCAAAGACTTTTTATAATATTATACTTGCACTTAACAAACAAGTGTGTGTGTGTGTGTAGTCATAGTATAGAAATGACTTACCCTTTCATTGAAATGTAATATTAATAGAACGTTTTGATAATAGTTTACAGATAACATGCTTTGTAAATACCGATTGAGTGTACAAGGACTGTTGCATCTGATGCTCTTTAAGAAATAGTTATGTCAAGCACATGAAAGAATGTCTAAAACATTTTTAGCAGAATAAACATTTATATTTGGAAAACAATTAAAAATACAAAACAAAACAGACATAAATAAATACACTCACACACTATTGTTTTATTTCTCCTTGGAAGAGGAGGCATGGTCCCACCTCATCTCGGCAGCACACAGCCGCTCTTCGAGACTCATTTTCTGCTGCTAACTGCAACATGTTTTGCTGCATTGCTTTCATGTATTCCATAATGGCTTCTTGCGCAGTATTGTACTGAGCAAGATCTCCTTCCCGAATCTCGTGTAATTCCTGCAGCATTGCATGTCGCATTGCCTCTAGGCGCCCATTCATCATTATTTTTAAAGTGCCTTAGATATTATTGTGGAACATCACAATGAGACGTCCTAGAATAATATATAGAACCATGTTTTCAAACTGACCAACAGGGGCCTCGTGAGGCTGGCCAGCATCAGGATTTGTAGCCTTGTGAGGTTGGCTAGCAGGTGGATTTCCATCCTCAACATTTTCGCCGTCATCAGCTATCCTCTGCCCACAGGGGATAGGTGATGACGTAGGCGTAGCACGTTGAGGCTGGTAATTCACCCGCAGTACATGCCGCAGAGGTGGAGTGGTGCGTTTATTTACTATGCTGAGTGCTGTAAAAGCCCTACTTGCTGTCGAATTTTCAGTAATTGTGTTACAATTTTTGCATTGACGCTTGAAATATTTTCAAATTATATTAATGGAAGAATATAACTTCGATGCCGACCATGGTTGATCTGTGATATGAGCTATGTTTAGCTGTATGAACTGTTTAATGCAGAAGGATTCCCGCTCACTCTTTCAGCTGATTCCATGTCATGTAAGTACGAGTTATATCTAAGTTCTGTTCGTACTTTTAATATTTTAGCAAAATGTAAGCATAATAATTTAACTTAAAGAATAAATGTGTCGTGGCAGATAGATATTTCCTTATCGTATTCATAATCAATAAATAATTTAATGTCCTTGAATTTTTGGTGGCTGTAGGTTAACAACAGTACATAACGTGAATTTGTGTTATAATTATTACGTATGGGGGTTAGGCAGTGTATTATATGTTTATTCAGTTGGAATAATTGTGGCTGCTTCACTTAAAATTTCACCAGTACCTAGGCCTATTTTTATTTTATTTATTGTAGCACAAGCATGTTTACTGACAAAAAAACTGAGCAGCACATTGGCTTCCAAATTATGGAAAATAAGAGAATATTTTCATGATAAACATTTCGGTTTGGAGACTACGTAGGGTGGACTGGTACTGTGAAGAACCCAGTAATTACCTTAAATATCACTAGGCCCTATATTGTACAGTCAAACAAATCAGTAACTAAATCTTAAAAATTCTGAATATGTAAGTAGTTGTTTTTGGAAATATTCCTCTCCTTACTGTGTCTAATAACTTGCTATTCTGAATTTGTTGTTTTTTTTAAATTAGTATTTAAAAAGTTCACACAAGACTAGATAATTTATTTCTACTTACACGTTATCTTCTTTTTGTATTTTTATTTGATTTCTTTTTGTTTTTTTTTAAAATAATTTTACTACAGTACTTCTCCTTTTTGTATTGATTCTATTTTTGTTAATTTTCCCTGTTACTCCTGTGTAGGGCCCATTCAGTAGTTTAACCTATCCTAATTTATTTATTTTTTTGGACTGGTGAGCTGCAGTAGAGTAGCAAAAAATGACCTGTTACATTTCTGTGCAAGGATTGATCGTATTTAGTAGGTCAATGATAATTACTGTAATCTTGCATTCATTATGCTTGTACTGTTGTTTATCGTTTGAACTTTTCCTAGCGTATTGTGTTCAGATTTGTTTGTCATATAAATGAGAATTTGTTTTGGTTTTTTTTCTAGATGCAACAAGTGGGTAGACCTACACTAGACAAAGTGAACTGATATGATTCGCATATGCTGTAATGTTGAAAACCATAAGATATGAACCATTCATTTCAAGGAAATATATTTCAGATGGTATCTGAGGAATAAATCACAGAGGTATGTTTTAACCTACCTTATTAAAAGAAAATTAACAATTTAGTTTTCTTTTTTTTTAAACAGGGTATTTTGTGGTAAGTGTAAAGGCCTGCAAGATCAGACATGGTTGGGGTAAATATTAAGAATAGCTATTTATCGTGAGATTTAGTTTACAAATAAAAATGTTTCTGTAATAGTTATAGTCTTTAAAAAAAATATTTTCGTTGCATTAGTTTAGGTATGGTTAGGTAATCTGACCTAACAGGAATTATTTCCCTAAACTAATGTAACCAAACAAAAATTTTTGGTAGGACTACTTCTAACCATTATTGAAACATTTTTCATTACTAAACTTTATGGTGCCTCTAAAATTCAATAGTTTGGCCAGTAGGCCCTACACAATGAGTAGTAGCTATTAATATTTACCCAAACATTATGTTTGTAAATTAAACTTAGGGCCCACACGAAATAGCCGAATGTGGATTATTCAAACTTTTGTACCTGAAAACCTCTCAATGAGCTTGTATGAAAGTGGAATAGAAGACCATGTTGGACATAAACCTACTTCACACTTCCTATCATTAAAAATATATTGACCACTTCAATAAAATTTAAAAATATGTTCAATGACAACAGTATATGTCATTTTAGTACTCCGTGCATTTCTTTAAAGTTTTCACTGGAAAATAACAAAACTGATCTTCATGGTAGGCCTACCTGTTTTCGGGAGCATTCTCATATTAGCAGTTATATGTGCAATTCTGTAAACTAGGGTGACTGGAAACTTACAATTTTGTTATTTATTGTGTGTGTCATCTTTGAGTAAAATTTAGTATAATTCTAAACGGGAATGGCACTGTTGGGCATATAATAATAAGTTTTACATTTACAATTGGACTAACGCCCACTGGTGAGCATACTTCTCCCCATTCCCACAGTGCCAATCCTACAGTCCTCTGTTAAACGTTTCCCCCCTCCCCAAATCAGGCTGCAACTCATCTCGCAACACATTCCACACCCTCTGAATCTTCTCACTGTTTCCTTTTCCCCTTAAAGTTTCTTTAGTTGGCAGGTCAAACTGCCCCATCTCCCTCCCTGTTCAACATTGTATACAACCTGACCAGTCTTTCCTTTCTCCTTCTGTCCCTCAACGGTTTCCATACCAATTGCTTCATTGCGCTAGGTCTAAAGTTCATTTCCTCCTCACCAGCCTGACTGCCTTTTCCATTTACTCATTACCCATCTCGCTGCCCTTCTCTGCACCTTCTCCAGCTCCTGCACCTCTACCTCCACATACGGATCCCACTCCGCGGAAGCATATTCCAATACTGAACGAACCATCTTACAACATGCCTTTCCCTTAACCTCACCAGTAACCCCCCTCAACACCCTCCCTAGCTGTCCAAAAGCCTTTCTTCCCTTCTTAACCACTCTGTCCACCTGCTTTGTTCACCTCAGATCAGCCTGTGTCACTACTCCCTAGATATTCATATTTTGTGGCTTTCTCTATCTCCTGCCCCTCCCATATGTACACCTCTTTACTCACCACTCTCTTCCTAGTAATTAACACCAATTTGTCGCACGTCAAAGCTCCGCGATGTGCAATGAAAAGATGTGATGCGTTGCACGTTGGACAAACAAAAAAATGTGACACGCCCCTCGTATCACTGCCACATGTCCACTAGCTCTACGTTATAAAAAAAATTGAAGGCGTGGGTTCCTACAACGTAGTACGAGGAATGAAAATGGCAGAGACCTTGGAAATTTTGGGGTTTATTGCATGAAGTTGCAACGTTCCAAATTTATACAGCAATTTGAATTTCGACTTCCAGGAGGCATCTTTCGAGCAAACCAAAGAAAATTTTGTATTCCAACAAATCGGTGGCTGGTGATCCCCGAAAATTTTAACAATTAAAAAAAACCTAACTTTACAAATTACTTTAAATATAGTGAAATAAACACATGTCATGGCCTACTATTCTCGACATTTTGCAAGCAGAACCCACTCCTCCATCCTCTCTCAACTCTTCGCAGATCTGCCTTTCACTCCATCTTGCTAACGACTCGGTGCACAAAGTACCGGCGTTGCCCGTCAGTGGTGCCGTCCCGCTGCCATTACAAGAATAAATTAAAAAAATATTACGTTTTTCATAATCATCAGAACATTTTAAAATTGTAATGTTTCCACATGACTATAAATACGAACATTTTCGTTTCCAAACCAATGATATACAATTATATTTTGAAATAACTTTGTTACTAAGAGAAAGAAACATTAAATTTAAAATGTATGCTGCCAATCAGCAACAGTCTGTTATTTTATTGTTTGCAACCAAAATCTTGTGGCAAATTCTCAACTGTCATGTTTATAGGTCAGTTTTGCACTGAAGTATAGCAACTTTTCTTGGAAAGCGAAATTTAGATTGGTATCTCTGTCCTTCTCACTCTCCAAGCTTTATCAATGATTACATATAATTCCGTTAAATTCAAATGCAGAAAATTTTAGCAAAAAAATACATACCAGTAGGTATTAAAAATTTACTAAATCCAAATATCATTTAAATTTAAAATAAACATCAACATTACTAAGCAAACTGTTCTTCTTACTGTTAAATGAGTGGTTTAAAATTACCAGATTAAATGTTACTTATTTTAAGTAGAATCCATTCATGGTTACTGAAAATCGATCACTTTACATATAAATAAATTTCCTCAGATGTGCTGGTTCTTAAAAAATAAATTCACTAATAGTTCTGAAGAAAACTCTGAGGTGCATTATTGGAATGACCACTAGGCCTACATTATAAGTTACAGCTAAATATGAAACAAACATACTGTAAATTAAAAACATACCAAATCTCCACTGTCCAAGACCACAACCTATCAATATCCTCCTGCAAATTGATTCCACTGCCCACCAGTACAGTCGTCTGCAAACTGTCTTATTTTACCTGCAATTCCATGTCATTCATCATTATAGTGAATTTGGTAACAAAGGCCCCAGTACACTTCCCTGCGACATGTTGCCTCTTCGTCTTCGTACATTTACTCCCCTACTTTCACTCTCTGACTTCGTCCCCTGAGAAAGTCCTCAATACAGTCAACCACCTGCTAATCCAGCAGTCCATAAAATTTTCTCATCAGGATTTCATGGGGAATTAATTCATTATTTTAAAATTATTGCAACTATGCCTTTATTTTTATTCCAAGCTTATTCAGGAAAGAAAATTTTTTGTATCTAAAGTAACCTGGTTTTAAGTAATTTTGCACTTGTATGTAATATTTTGTTCTATACAATGAATTTAAGATGCAAAATTTTAAGTTTTGATATGTCCGTGAGGTTCTTTAATAATACCAAACTGTTTGTATAGGACATCCAGAATAAAGTGAGCACTAAAGTTTTAACCTCTGAAAAATTTTTCTAGCAGTTACTGCATATAAGTCAATATAAACAATAGCTACGTTATTGTTTGTATGGTTGGTAGTGAATCATTGCATGTAGTTACGTGCATTTTCTTATTTGAATACAGCATTACCGGTAGTGAAATAACATCAAATGCAATCGACCTCTCTGTATGTCATATAGCCTACTTCAAAATATTTATTTATGATCTTATTAACATACCTGCTGACTGTGTAATTTGGCTTAATTCGCTCCAGCACAAAGTGATTAAACCGCCCGCTGAACTTCAAAACTGTCATTGACACATTGCCGCTGACGCTCGCGCTACGTACGTAGTTTAAAATTACACCATCAGGTGGCATCAGAATTAGGTTTTTGCTGCTTTGCTCGCTGGAGTGTGTTTGTCCATTTTGTAATAAATATAGGTTTCTTATGAACACATTCAAAAGTATTAGAAGTAACTGTGTATGAATATCATTGCTAAATGATGTGAAGTCATTAGTAATCTGTAATGTATAATTTTTTTTTCACAATCGCCAGCCTAAACATATGGAATTAGAAATAGTATTTGTTTTTCTGTTTCACAAATTAAGAAAACACGTTATTATTGATTTGGTTAGTTGCGTCATCGTCTATCATTGCAGAATGCTGTAACGAAACTTGAATTCTTGAAGAGATTGTGTCGTGTGTGGTTTTAGTGGTGACTTTGAATTACAAAATTAATATACTACACACATATTTACGAGATTCGTAACGGCAATAGTGCGTGTCGTATCAATTAGTTTTCAATGTACAGAAACCAGTGTTATAAGATGTTAACTTGCAGGTATTTATAACTAAATTACTATTGAATATAGCATACATACAGCGCCCGTTTTCTTTAATGATTAGCTATTATAGATAACATTTATCGGAGCAGTCTAATGCAGTTGTAAACATTGTACAATCCTATGTAAATACAAGCACGTGGCAATGTTATGTTTACATGAGGTAGAAAGATGTAAACTGGCAGAAAATAGAAATTAAGCCGGGCTTTTTTTTAGTGTTCTCCTTATTCTGAATTATCTAAAATAATATTAACACAGTAATAATAATAACAACAAGCAATTGGGCAGCTGCCAGGTGGCAAGGTGTAACTTTCTCCTCAATCACCTATCAATCCATTCCAACACCCCCTCACCATCACCAACTCCTCAGAAAGCAAATTCCACTTCCTCACTGACAGACTTGGGATTAACGATTAAAAAAATTAAGGATTAAAATTAATCGTTAAAAATTCGTGTAACTTTTTAAGTTAGTCGTTACTTATAAACTAGCCCATTTTAAACTTTTAATCGTTAAAATTAGTTATTGGCTAGCGATTAAAAGTAACGAGTTAGTTTCTGCAAAGAGATGAATGCACTAGAAAATAATTGGATGGCTTCTCGGTCCAACACCAACACACAATATTAACATCAAAAGTAGTATTTTCGATTTATACACCGAAAACTGCACGAATGACACTTAGCACTAGCTACGCGATGCAAACTGAGTCAAACGAACTTGTTACAGTTGGTGGCGCCACAGTCGCGTTTGTCTCGACCAGCAGATAGATAACATAGCAAACAATTTTTTTTTCTCGGATACAAAGGTACATAAGAAGAGCGCGATTTACTTTGTTGGTCTGGTGCAGCGCACAGAGTTTGTAAACATTACTTTAATTTGTTATTTTAATGGTTTTTATTTCTAACTTTTACTATGTCACAGCATCCGGGAATTTTTTTTTCTTCAGAAACTGAAAGAAATAGCAAATTTTTTATGGTTTTCGAGGTGTTAAAATAAAGAGTTACTTGGTAATGTGGTCATGCGTATGTAACGTTTTATTTTTCTCCATATAAATATTTTGGAACACACTAACTTTTAACTTTAATCAGTTAATTTTTTAAGGCAATAACTTCAACTATAATCAGTTAGATTTTTTGGTTAACTTTCCCAAGTCTGCTCACTGACCTCCTAGCATAGACTGCCTAACCCACTCTGTTCTGCTCCTCATTACCAGGATCTGGCTTAGTTACCAAGTAGCTTAACTTATGCCAGCCTTCTCTCGTTTTTCACCACCGTGTACATTCTGAACCAGCCTTTCCACGCTTCTCTTTTCTTTCACTTTCTTTCAACGAGCTCCACTCCAGTTCCAGTTCCTTCAGCACCACTAATGGGTGAAAATTCCCTTCTTCCTCACCAGCCTACCCTTGCCTTCTCCATTTATCCTTTTTATCCTTCGCCCACTTTGCTGCTCGTCTTTGCACCTCCTTAAGTTCCTACGCCTCGCAATTCCACATATTGTTCTCACTCTGCTGCCGCGTGCTCTAACATTGACCATTGTAATATATACGCATTATCTTTCAAAGCACTACTAATATCCTTCAATATCCTTCCTAGCACCACTCTTTCTTCCTGCCTTCTCCACTCTGTCACTTTTCAACATTATGACTAGGTATTCGTATTATGAAGCTTCCTGTCTCCCTTCCCATCTGTATATGTCCGTACTTCTAACCGTCTTTCACGTAAACCTAACAATCTTTGTATTTTTATGTTCATTTTCACTATGTTCTCTTCTTTTTCTACAATCATATCGTACTAGTGTCATCCTGTAACTTGTTCCCTCCACCCACCTCTGCATATAAAACACAGTCATTGACAATCAATCTTATTTTGCCACTCACTCCCACACCGATGTCATTTGCCGTTATTATAAACAACAAGGGCCCTAGAGCTCTTCCCTTGTTACACTTGATGTTACCTCTCCCTCTTGCAATAAGGAATCTTCCCACTTTTACCTTCTGTCTCCGCCCCTTGAAGAAGTTTCTGATCCATCACACTACAACTTTGTCTACCATCAATTCATCATTTTTCACATTAACACCTTATGTGGTACCTTATCGACTACTATATCGAAGTCAGTGAGTTAGGCATCCACCTGATTCCCCTCATCAACAGCCTGTATAAACTGAGCCCGAATGTGTGACACATGAATAATCCTACCTAAATTTATGTTGATAATCCAGCAACCAGTTATTTCGCTCATAACCTGCACTACATACTGGATACATAATGACTAGATTTATTGCTTAATTTCATCTGTCCATTGGAGACTAGTTTCCAGCAGCTTTTACTGATATTGGTGCAAGTTTTTATGTTTTATATTATTTTTGTACATTGAGTGTGTTCCTTATTGGATGCCAATAAAAAGTGATAGTTTTGCATAATATTTAAGAGTTTCTATCATTATGTTTTTCTGTATACTTATTAGAACCATAGAAAAATAAAATTCATTCTTTTGTTTTTTGTGCAGTTTGAAGAAGGGTGAAATTCGTAGTGTCCAACTTCATCATGTTACCGGAAGCTGCCCAAAGAAACTATCGTTAATCAAAGGGCAGTTTGATTTGAGTGATACAAGATGCAACATTTCAAAGTTCTCGAGAAAATTTAATTCAAGAGATAACCATCTTAATAAGAAAAGTAATTTTGTGACTTTTCTGCTATATTGTATTATATTTTGTACAATCCCTTACTGTCACATAAGCTACGTATTACCTCATAGTCATTCACTACAACATAAACATTTTTAAAGCTCTCTTAGCACATGTTAACATTTGATTAAGCATGTTTTATTGTAGCTTCAGCATTAACTTTTGTATGAAATCAAATGTGTTCTCAGTGTTTAAGTCTGCGATATTGTATTAACAAGCTGTCAAAAGGCACCAACTGACTCAAATAAAAACTTAACAGGGTCTTAAGATTGTTTTACACTACAATGAACAACCTATAAAATATAGGCCTAATGTTACTACAAGTGTAAACCTCAATTCAGTATTAAATACAAAGTTTTTTTTTCTGTAAACAAGATTAATTTTGAGTGCATACGTGATAGGAAGATCATAAGGAAACAACAGTTACAAAGGACTTTGTGAGGTCACTGCACATTGTATAGACCAGCAGTTCCCAATCTGTGTGAGCTCCGCAGAGTGTTTTGGAGACCGTGTGCAAGAACTCCACAGCCACGCTAGATAAAAGGGGAGGGTAAAAAAAAAAAACATGAAAGTGAAATGATTCTGAACATAAAGCAACAAATAGTGTGATAACATTAAAATTTAAGATTACCTAATAGAAAAAAAAAATTTGCTTAAGCAGAATTTCACTGAATTTTACAGACGGCGATGCTTGATCCAAAAATTATACATAGGGTAGTGCGGTGGACCTAAGAATAAAGGACTCTGCCAAATAAGTAGATTATAGAGAGGGCTCTACAAGCCACAAAGTTTGGGAACTGCTGCTATAGACTATTTCACGTGAAGAATTATATTATCACGCAAGGTGGATTTGAGGGGGGTGGGGCAGAGGGGTGGACCACCCTCCTCCCTAAGAACCTGTTTTGTATGTGTGTTTTAGTATAGTAAATTGTTAAAAAGAAATATTGGAAAATGTTACATTTATACAAATACATATTTGTAATTAATTTAACCATGTGCATGGGTTCACAAATTACCTTAATACATTAAAAAAATATGTACATTTAATGTGAACACAATTACAAAATTCAATATTGTTAGACAACTTTTTCCGCTCTCTCAAGCTCCATTTTATGTAATTGAGTTTCGTTCTTGCTCGAAAATTTCCTGTTTTTTCTCTTGTGTGAGTACCTTTCGACCCTTTCACAGCAGGAGGGCAAGTGTGTCAGGCTAAAGAGAGACTGGTCAGAGCAAGGCCCTGTTATAAATGATGGCTCATTACCATGGCGTGTCTTCACACACTCTCAGTATCCAGTGTGCACTGAATGAGAGATGGCTTCATTTTAAATTACAAGTTATGAAATGCTTGTACGTTATGTTTTATGATTGAATACTAACCAGGAAGCTAGCAGGGTAGTATATGTGATGAGATAAAATTAATTGTTTACATATTTTTAGTGATCTTCAGAAACTTTAAGAAATGGCGGTGCTGATACTGTGACACAGGTTTGTTTTCATTAAGTTCTTTGTGCGGTGAAAGCACTTTAAGGTCATTGAAGTGTAAAATTTTTAAAATTTAATTTGTACGAAATAGCTTTAGTTTTGTATGTGTCACTAGTGACTACATTATCCTCTCAAAAACAATATTTTAACTTACATAGTTTTCCCAACTGAATATTAATGTCAAAATTTGGATGTTATGGGAACATAACTCAGTGAAAAAAAAAACCTAGTAAAATTACTGCAGTTAAATAATTAACACTGAAATTAAATTAATGTTGAGGGCTGTATGCTTACAATTATAAAAATTCAAAACAACAAGTTTTTGTATTTAAAGGAAATTATATATGTATGTATAAACATATTTTCTTGAATGTGTAGAGTAATAAAGAAGTCTGAAAGTTCAGTTCCAACCGGATAGCAAGCTCTCACTGTCCTCTCCTGCACGACCATTGTTATACGAGGTTTTTCCGGTTTTTCACTTAATGGTTATACGCCTGCTTTTGTCAGGAAAACGTACGTAGTTAAATTACATAGAAGATTACAGTGACCTCGTCAGCAGTGTGCTGCCCTGACTTGTGACGCTTTGCAGTATATCTAAATAACCGGTCAGAATACGCAACTCGTAGGCATCCCGATGCATAAACTGGAAACGCCTGGCGATGTCATCCTGGCCTGTTAATCTCATGATTCAACACTATTTCTCTATAGACGTTCGAACGCATGAACTGACACCCTGCGGTGGCACCCCGGCCAGCCGTTTTCTGTCTCTCGTCATCGTCTTTCGGGGCTCAGAAACATCTGTATTCTGTACCAAAAAACTTTAACAGCCTAGCTTTGCTCTTGTTTGGTGCCAACATCCCCGTCACTTGCCCTGCAGGCTTTCATTCAGTTGGGCCAGTCAGGATATAGCTTCTGAAATATGGCCCCGCCCCACAAAGACATTAACTTCATGCCATTGCTGTATTTCATACTATAATTATTCAATTTCTTTCCTTATACTTCAACAATCATCCTACGTGTATCCCTTAGTTCCTAAAATTCCTTATTTTCTAATATAACAATTTAATATTTTTGTATTTTAAATATATGCTTGCTTTCTTCCCCTCTCGTCCGGCTGTTAGGGGAGGAGGGATTAAATGAGCGGGGGAGGGAGAAGCAAAACGACCCAGATATTTTCCAATTGCACAGACCATATATATGCATTTCTGCTTTTCCTAAGTAAAATTCTGTACATAGATAATTCCTTTATAAAAACTGTCACATTGACATTGACATCCTGACATGATGCCGAGAAGTATCAATGATCGATTGACATGTTTATTATTATATCTGTAATTTATAGCGGCACATTTTTTATATCAGCACAAAGGTGTTCCCTTTAAAAGAATAACTTATTGTAAAAAATATTAACCTTTTAAAATAGTACATTCAAATCTATGGTCTGGATACTCCTAAAATAGCACAATTTTGCTCGTACAAATCCAAGATTTTCCGGAGGAGGAACCCTGGACCCCCTGTTTTTAGTTTGGATGTTCTTATATCTTCTTAATGCATACTCCCCCATTCCTTACGATCCAGACCTGGATCACCTCTCTGACCCTGCCCCCCCCAACACCCCAAGATAGTTGCTTAAATCAGCTACTGGTAACTTCCTTGGGAATATTTCAACGCATTTGCTATCACAATTAGTAGAAATTGTCTTTATTATTTGGCAATTACATCACACTTCAGTAGGCAGTGGAGTGTTATGTGTACAGATAAGCTGATTTGCAGAGTGTTATGGAAGGTGAAAATTTGTTATAACGTTTCATTGAAATGATAGAGCCTAAAGCGTTGTAGCGAATTAGAAAAAAGGCAGATCCTGAAATTCATTTCGGCAGGGAACTTGGATCATTTAAAGAATCACTACAAAAATAAATTTTAAAAATTTGACCTGATGTGTACTCATTAAATGTTAGCATTTTTAGTGAAATATTTTATTCAAATAAAATCAAACTGAACCTGAAATTGTTTAGGAAACACTGCAAAGAAACCATTTGGAATGTTGAAGAGAATATGTGGAATATTTATCTGAAACATAGGGATGTTTACCCAAAATGTAGCAGGTTTCACCGAAATCTCAGGGATGTATCGCCGAAACCTCTCTGGGATGTATCACCAAAACGTCCCTGCGATGTTTCACCGAAACATCCCTGCGGCGTTTCACCTAAACGTCTCTGGAATGTTTCACTGAAATGTTTAAAATTTTGGACATTTTTACATTTCAGAAATGTGTCCGAAAGGTATCAGATATGTGTCTGCAACTTTTTGCAATGTATAAATGTTTCAAATGTTACATTTCTGAAACATAACAGAGACATTTTGTGCTGTATGGGTAGTTTAAATGTACACTAAATAAAGTAGCAAGCTTTTTGGTCTTTCTTGTTAATGTGGGTAAAATGTTCATACTTTGATGTAAATTTATTTAAACTGTGCAATAGCTGTAGGATTTTCGTAGCAGATTTGCCCCCTTTCACTCGACAACCTCGTTCTTCTCTTTGGAAAGCTTCTTTGTGAAACAATGTGACTTGACAGTCACTATATTATTTGGCAATATGCCTTGTGCACAAGGACACTGAATAACTTGGACATATATTACATATTTGTTTTCCAAGCTTAAAGCAGGAAATGATCGTCCGAGAAATGTGTTTGGTAAAAGTACTTGGACCTTAGCACATTAAAGAAGAAATATAATTTTGTACGTGGTATGGGAATTTTATTGTGCCACCAAACTTTACGTCTGCAGGAATACTGTGCCATTTAAGTAAATGTAGTGCATTTTTCTTTAACCATTTTCATTATTTTGATGAAACATAATGTTTACTGAAAATATATTTATTTGAAAAAATGTGTTTGTATTATTTTTCCTCTTCCTCCCCCCCCCCCCTTCACGCCTTACCCCCTTCCCTTCACCGTCGCCCAACAGGTTTGTATAATATTGTGGTATTTCTGTAGAAAGGGTTGTTTGTGAAAAATATATTTCTACCGTGGGATGTAAGCGTTTGGCAAGTAATAAAAATGTTGGTTAAAAAATTGTATTTTGTGATAATACTGCAAGTTTAGTAGAGTGTATACAATTATACTGCTAAAATTGACTGACAGTAATCTTGATTACGAGTGTATTTTAAGTGCACTTGTACAATACTTGTTTTGCACTTCTGACTAGTGTACATATAGGCCTAGTTTAGATAATTGTGGGAATCTAAATTCTATTACCATTTTTCGATGTGTATAATGTTTTGTTGCATTAGTTCAAACTAGGTGCTAAACTGAAATTTTTGTTATCATAGTATTATCAAGTATAATTTCATTCAATGATTGTTCAGTTACTACAAAATATATAAGGGGTTTGTTAGAAAATACATTTGGTTGTAAATAATTGTTACAAACAGTAAGTACCAAACATTCTAAAAGTGTGTGTACACGAGTCTTAAAAAATAGGGGCAGAATACCCCAGGGGACCTGCCTGGAAGGGCCCTCTCCGCAAACTATTCACCACCTCAGCCACCCTCCCCAAAACCTTGCTATGGGCCTGCGTAAAAAGCGGCCTTAATACCATGAGACACATGGACATCTCGTAATTTAAATAAAATATTTATTCTTGTTACTATATGCAAGTAATAGTCTATCATGATTATAATGATCTTATGTATAATTAAAAATACATTTTGGGAGTAGTTTCCGTGAAGTATCATCGGGTACTGTTTTAAGATATTTTATTCCAATTAATGTGAGGTCACTGCAGCGAAATATTTTTGGATAGTTTTTAACAGCTGTACAGTAGTTTTAATTGTTATGGATACTACACAAACATAAATAATGTAGAGTGGGAGCAATATAAGTTACTTTGTAGAGGATTGTGCGTTGCACACTGTTTGGCAAAGAGAACAACTTGCGGTCAGGTAGTGTGAGGTGTGAAGTCAACAAAATGGAAATTTATGTACGCAAAACTAAGATAGTTAAATTTACAAGGAATAGTGTGATGAACGGGAGTATTTATAGGTGCGATAAATAATAATAGATACAGAATGTGACAATACAAATACCTAGGAGTGGTGCTATAGGGTTACTTGGTGCAGAAATCAGTTAGCAAGAGTGGTTACGAAGGGAAGGGTGTTAGCTGTAAGGTGAAGGAAAAGGCATATTTCACAATAGTTCGAACAGTGTTAGAGTGTGCATTGACAGCATGGGATTTATGGGAGGTTTATGTGCAGGAGCTGGAGAAGGTCCAAAGAGGGGAAGCTAGATGAGTGAATAGGCAGGTAGTGAAAGCAGGGAAGAAGGTAAGGAAAGACATGTCAGGATGTACAGAACTGTGAATGGAGAGAGATCTTGGTGTTCATTGCATTGTTATGTAAGGTATGGTATTGGGGAGAGGAAATTATAGTGAGAAGACACAGAGGGTGTTAAGGAGAATGGACCAGGGTAGGCATATGCTGGATAGATCGTTGATAAAGTAAAATTAATCGGTGACTGGTGCATGGGGGAGGGGGTGTTCTGAAGGGTTTGGTATATAGTTAAGAAGAAAGAACTGAACTTGCCACGGAGCAGTAGCCCAACTGTGAGTGCTACATATTATTAAGTACGGTTAAGGTACATGCATTTAGTAACGAAAGATTTGTTGGATGATGTTTTTATAGGATAGGAATTTAACACTTGCAGTAAATACCGTAGGCCTATCTCCTTTGCTATATTCCTGTTTACAGCATGTTCAGTTCTTTAAAATGCACGATGGAAATTATATTTACCTGTTATGCTACTAATGCTTAAAATTATTAAGTGTCCTAATTGTACCACTGTAAATACTAACATAAATATTTTACTAATTATTTCACTAAATACAGTCGCCGAATAGTTAGGCAAATCTGGTTTTTATCAACCAAATTTGCAGCAAAACGAATGTATAAAATTATAGTATATCACATTAATTACTTTAAATAGGCTATGTAATCAAAATAATGTTACTAGTTTTATGGGACAACCAAAAGTCTTGCTTGTTACGAAACGTATGCATTCAAACAAAGCTGTTCTGTTTGGTATATGTACTGCAGCCATGTTCACATAATCCCACACAACTTGTCCTTATTTCTTACCTCCACAGCAAATAACGAGTCGCCCCTTAACTTCTGAGATATCGATATTTATGAACTATTGCTATTAGTTATAATATTAAAATTATCACCAAACTGGTTTCTTCATCTGTAACAAAGACACGGTCCTCGGAAAATGTCTCTGTCTCCCATTTAAACACGCGTTAATTTAAATTTCGCGCCAAATTTACTACCCTTCGCCGCCTAGGTAGCACTAGCGTCAATGTCTCAGATTTCTCCAATGCTAAGGTATAGAACGTGTCCGGTATTGTTCTCTACCGTATTTGGCTGCGCGTACTGGCTCCACACTGGAGACGCGGCGACGGCAGCTGAAGCAGGTGAGAGGGGTGAGGGTAACGCCTCGTCACGGGCCTCGAACTCGAAACGTCTCCAAGCCTCACCCCATCGCAGCTCCACGGATGGTCGTTGCATCGGTGTACTCTCCAGCGACGACGATTCGTGAACACGCCGGTGGAGACGGCCAGTGCTGAAAGACGCAGGCGACTCTAGAGGCGAGGAACAGGGCGACGCCTTCATAATGCGACGACGACGATGCCATCAGCTCCTGGCACTTGAAGGCGACGTTTCCTCTCTCGCTACACGCTTGCGCAGCCGCCTGCAGAGGCCAGAAGGTCCGGGTGCACCTAATGTTGCCCGCGCCTGTAGCTTCACGTCGTCAGCGACGCATGGTGTCGCTACCTTGCTCATCACCGCTTCGTCCACGTTCTCAGCTTGTCTTGCCGTATCTATTAAAGCCTCCTCTTCAGAGTTATTGAAGAAACGTATAGTGACGAGTATTCAAATAAAAACTTGATAACAAAAATAAAAAGCTATATATAAAATTATGTAACGAAAAAAATTTGTAAAGCTATGTAACTGAAAAATTTATAAAACTATGTAACGCAATTTTTTTTGAAACTATGTAACGAATAAATTTAAAGAATCTGAGGTAAATATATTGCTCAAGAACTTGCGAAAGTACGAATGAACCTTGTCAGAAAATAGTTGTGTGTATTTTGGAAGTCGCATCTCAAGTCGTCGTAGGAGGGGACGCTCCGCTCTAGAGCCAGTCAAAGTCGCTAGCTTCTTTAACCACGCTCCATAGCTGTCAAGCAGCCATTACGACGGCTGTACTGCGTACTGCTCTTTGGCCGTGACATATTTTCTCACCCCTTCCCGTCCAGGTATCTGCGAGGGTTTCACCGACCCCCACCCACCCACACCCTCGTAGCTCCTCAAGAGGTAAAAGTAAGTATCCCCTCCCCACACCAACCACTCTTCTAAACGCACCCCTTCTTCGTCATCTGCGTGCTTTCTCTTTCATCCCGATCCCACACAACCCACACCCCAGTAGGTGCCTTAGAGGTAACAGCAAGCATTTACCCCTTCCCACCTCACTCCATCACGTTCTCCACCCAGCAGTTGTCACATCCCTCGTCCTGTTAGGCATAACAAATCGCAAAGAAGGGTTAATATATTGCTACCCCTCCCACACAGAGGCCGTTTGCGTTGCTCTGTCCAGCTAACGGTGACATCCCCCGGCCTCATACCTACACGTCCGTCTTCTCCCACATTCCTTTTTCCACCTGACACTGCGGGTCCAGTCAGGCGTAACAAATTACAGAGAAGAGTTGATAGAACCGACTGCGGCGTCCTTCGCCTCCCCAACCCCCGTACCAAAGATTGCCATAAAAATCACGACTTCACTTTAGAAAGCTGGCATGAATGTAAGATTTCTTTTTTTTTACGGCTGTGAGGCTCCACAACGGATGTACGCATGCACACACACACACAGGAGGTGAAGGCTTCGTTCGTCTCAAAATTAAAAGCAATGCATTCTATGTAAAACTGTTTATTGAAACATGTTTACAATTATTTTGTACATAGTATTACACATACAAGTATTATTTCTTCTTTATAATTGTCGATGCACCATGTCAACTAAACCAGTAAAATGTATGTAAGCCATACACCTCTCTGTCGTAAAATACATTTTAAATTGTATAGACATCTATACAGTTAGTACGACGAGTTTCTTCTCCATAAAAATAGCAACATATCTGCTGGGGATTTCAATCACTGTAGAAAATATGTACACGACTTGTAATACCGAATTTTAACAACCTTGAAAAACCTCATTGCTCCTGGTCTGTTTATAAGACTATGTAAAGACATTTTTTCAGTCACAACAAACGTACATAGTCTCAAACAGAAGCCTTTTGGTTTACGTCGATCAATTAATTTCTCGTAATTGTACACTGTACTCACTAGAGTTTATTCGTCAAGAACAATGTTCGGCTTCATTCCGATTGTATGATGCTTAAAGTTATTGTATTCCTATGACTGAACATTTTCTCGTACATGCATTATTTGAGATTTGAAGAAAAAAATTTGATTACAACTTTTTATCGGCTAAAAGTTTCGTATTTATTATTGTTATTGTACTAGCAATAAAAATGAACGTGCTTTCATAATCATGACATTTTTGTAAACTGGAAATTACAACTGATTATTTCTCCAGCACCCTTAACAACTTGAGGTTCTACCAGCAAAATGCAAACGTGAGGTGGGGATATAGAATTGGGGGGATGACTGTGATTTATCACCTACTACTTGAAGGAGGATACTATAAAAACCTGTGTCGAGAACCATATCTAGTTTCCTCCGCGCTAACGTTGCTGTAATAGTGATCGGCAGAATGAACAGGCTCTTCGAAAAGCTGAATAGCTCAGTACAGTACAAGAAACTCGGCGATTTAGAAATTGGTAGAAAATACGTTCCCGCAGATTTCCGGCTAGTCGATAAACCTTATGGAAAAGCATGACTTGTGTGATGGACGGACATATGTGTGTGCACTTGCCAAAACGTTACGTGCAGTGAATCAGGGAGGAAGACATGGCTGCTTAAAACATCTTACGAGTGCACATTACCTATGGTAGTTTGAATCGAGCAGAGGACGGAAAAAATATGCACGAGCTGAGCTTTTTTTAAAGAATTTTTTTCTCAGACAACTTTGAATGGACTGATTTTGGACTATATTATATGGACGAAGATGGCGAAATTTTCTACTAGAGTTATCAGCACTGGACTTTACTGCACACTTGAGGTATTGTACTGGACATGCCATGTTCTCCTGAGGTTTGTCATCTATATAAACATGAAACTGCCATGTATATGTTGATCAACAATGACTGACGGATTTAATTCAACTTTCGAAGACGAATTTCTATGCCTCAGCAGATGTCGCTGCTATGAAGCCACATGTGACGTCATTCCCCGCATGCTGCTTCTAATGGGTCGGATATTCAGAATATGATGGAATCCTTTCCAGGTAGAAAAAATAACGGTGTCGCAGTCAGTCGACCGTCATCTACCGCCGAGTAAACATCAACACGTTTCATCCCGCCAATCATTATGTGAGCGCAGTGCCTGACCTGAGTAAAGTGACTTATTCGTATTGGAGCGAAGGGCTATTAAGAACATACACTGAAGAATGCGATTTGATGTATCATACACTATTTACGCATGATGCAACATTATATAAATCCACTCAGCAAATTATCGATTGTTCGTCTAATGGTCAGTGCTACGTACATTATTTGCGAGCAGAAACCAAGTTGCCCTGTGCGCCAGAAGACGTTATTGACTTTGCAAAAAAAAAATAGTGAAAAAAAAGCAGATCCACGCTCCAGACTGTGCTACAACATCCAGTTTCTACCTGAAACTGTTACCACCAGATATCTCATCAGTGCAGTTATCTCCACCGCAGCCTGAGACGTTGCCGCTGTTCGACATGCTGCCCGAGACGTCGCCAGAGCCGACAGAAGAGGTTCGTAGACCAAACACTCGTCCTAAACATAAGAAGAGTGACGGTGTTCCCACAGGACCTAACAAGAAAACCATCGCTAAATTAGCGAATAAAGTATGTGCTAGTGCAAGGTCGACGTCTCTATACACCATTGACGAGACCTGGCTCGAATCGAAAGTTGAAACTATTGTTCAAAATATATTTAAAACAAATTGTTTTCTGACTGATAAGAAGAAAAGTAATGAAAAATACTTGTGCTAAGAAAAACTGAAATGTGTAAAAAATTTTAAAGTCATTTTCTGTTTAAAAATACTGTGTCCTGAAATACCTAATCACTGATTTTTAAAATCTTACTTGTTTACAAAATCATGCTGAAATTTGCTTCTCTCCATTAATGTTGTAACCCTGGCTAAAAAATATTTTAATACATTGCTGTTTAAAGCTTACTGAAAATAATACTGTTCTGTATATATTCCCGATCATGTCCTTAGTTTTCTTGTTAGTAAAAATTTCCTTGTAAGAAAGTTACTTGTCTTGTTTGAAAACTTAGCGTGTCTTGTATGAAAAATATTATTTGCTTAAAAACATTAATTTGTAAAAATACTACACTCTGTTTTATTCCTCACACCCAATGTCGTTATTGCTATGCATATTGAAGAAAAGAAAGGAGTAGAAATGAGTATATGTACATTAAATTGCTAACATACACAAGTAGGTTTTTGTCAAGAGAAAAAAGTTATATCCTGCAGGTCTAAAAAATGCATGTTATTTTCAAATGAAATATAAATAGCTACCATGTGTAGGTTAAAAGTGTAATATGCTGTAAGCGTGAAGAAAATGTTTATGTACATTAAATTTAACATGCACAAGTATGTTCTTTGTCGAGAGAAAAGTTATATCCTGCAAGTCTAAAAATGCATGTTATTTTTAAATGAAAAATGAATCAAGCTACCATGTGCAATTTAAAAGTGTAATATGCTGTGAGCGTATATTGTAGCAAGGTGTAGAGAAGCCATACAGAACTGCGAGGTTTTTTTATTTTAGGCCTGAAATGATGCTGTCCTTGGTGTACGTATTGAAAAAATGTTCGAGAGTCTTGCCGCGGGAAAAAAATCCTCCCTCCCGCTGAGGAGACACTGCCGCAAGTCTATATAAAGGGTTGCTTGATCGAAAATCGACCTTGTAATTTTCGCCAGCATCCGACGTAGCAGGTACTCTCCGAGAACTAATTTGCTTATTAAGTAAGCTTATTAAGTAATTTCTGTAGGCGTGTAATTTGAAGGTTAGACTTTCACAGACAGAGAATGTAAATAATGGCAGATAAATAATGAGATTGAATATTTCTTATGCAACTTATGTGCCCGCTTATGAGACTGTGTTTGGGGGTTAGTGATTGTGTGCATACTACTGAGGTAGGTTATGCTGGAGTTTGTGATTATGTGTAGGGGCGAGTGTCCACTGAGTGTTATATAAATGTATTTAGGGGCGTGTGTCCCCACGATTTTGTGTTAGGGTTGGCTACTGAGGAAGTGGACTCAGCACATGTTGTGTGATTTGGTTCCCTATAAGGATAGGGCTAGCCAACGTTTTGTTTATGTTATTGTCTTTGCTACACCCATCTCAGGATTCTCGACTAGGACCTCTTAATGTTCCATATTGTTCATATTAAAATAGATTCCATTTGCACGCCTGTTAACAGTAATTTTGTGAATTTAATGTTTAGTGTAATTTTGTACTTTGTCCTTTCATTTTT
Organism: Medauroidea extradentata; assembly: GCA_003012365.1. Taxonomy (NCBI): domain Eukaryota; kingdom Metazoa; phylum Arthropoda; class Insecta; order Phasmatodea; family Phasmatidae; genus Medauroidea; species Medauroidea extradentata. Next base: position 30,452 of record PNEQ01113245.1, read on the forward strand.
AATGTTTTGGTTTGTGTTGACTATTTGAGTTTGTAACATCTTCGAGGTTATGTAAATTGATTATGTTGAGTTTGAATAAATCGCTGTTGCGATTGAACCCCGGAATTTACTATGTTTTCTTTGAAGCTAATCTATAGATCACCTCTTTTATGATAGCAATATAATTAAGATTTTGCTTGCAGCATTTGCTGATTATTAACTGATAGTACTATTATGCTACGCTGAGGTTATGATGAGTTCTACCTTTGTTTGGATTGAGGTTAAATCCTAGCATAAGCTTTCTTGCGAATAATAGGGAGTCGCAACCCATGTTCTTATTACTGTGTTATTTTTACCATCGCCATTAGTTGAGGTTAAATCCTAGCGTAAGCTTTCTTGCGAATAATAGGGAGTCGCAACCCACGTTCTTGTTACTGTGTTATTGTTAGTTACCATCGCCATTAGTTGAGGTTAGCCCATATGATGGTAGGTGATGGTTCAGAAGGTTACGCCTTAAGGTTTTCCACTTCCACGCCCATAAATAAAATGCAGACATTTATGATCAATAATCTACAATTTTTGTTTTTTCCCCAACAGCAAGTAAACTTGTATATGCAGTGGATTCCACCGTTTCTCATGGGACTGACAAATAATTTCAATAGATATGTCGTGAAATGCAGTAAAATAGTTTAAATTCATAGAAAATCCACTGTACTGTGTTCCTGTGTGGCGGTGTGGCGTACATATAACCTAACAAACTATATATCAATTTCTTGCACTTACCATTCTTCCCCATAAATTGTGCCACGCTGTATCACAGACATATTGTGTGTCTCTGTTACTCGTGACCAAGCCTATGGATACAGCGTAGTCTCATTTCATTCCCTGCTTTTCTTCTCGACTCCTTTGTGTGTTGGGCCAAATTATTGAAATAGCTGTTATTTGTTACTTAAAATTGCTCTAAGGAAATTCTTTGTTTTAATATTCTTTTCCTCTCTTTGGACATCACTGACAGTTTATACTCTTTATTTTCCTTCAGAATAGCAACATAAATAGCAACATAAATATCACATTCATAACACTACAATAACCTGCCAGCCTCTTAACCTGAACATCCCAACAACAAACAAAAAGTGAACTTGTAATACAGGTACTATTTTACAGGTGATTTTAGTATCGTAAACAAATATTTTTTAAACATAATTTCACAGAATTTTTAATTGAATTTTACATATTTTGTATTACCAGCCCAGTATTATAAGTCTTTTTATAACAGGCCATGTAACATATTTTACAGTTGTAATATTTTATGAGTCACAGTTCTGTAATTTTAACTTGCAATACAGGATGATTGCCTCTAATACAGGAGCTGTAAATTTTACTAAAAAGGGCTCGGCACCTAAAGGTTACACTGATATGAAAGTGAAGCATTGAAGTAAAAAAATATAGTGCATATTAATCTTGGAAATAAAGTGCTTATTAACTAATTTGCAATTGTATTAACTAATTCTCATTCAAAAACTTACTTATGAATAAACACGATCTTAAATTACAGCATACATGCTTAATTAATCACTAAAAATAATTCTTTTTGCATGTCCCTTGATTAGATTTTGACTCAGCATGGCTAGTTCTTCAATGTGTTCAACCACCAGTCGCTCTTTTCGATTGGTGCACACATTTCCTGGGTAGAAAATACTCTTCTCACTTGCGACTTCATGGACTGGAATTAGCTACTTAGGGGAGAGTTGCCTAGATCGTACCACTTTTTACGTTCACTTTTTTGCTGCATACAGGTAATAAATATAAGGTTTCGACAAGTTTTACTAAATATTATACATATTCAAGAAAATATTTCTATAGGTAAAACTTCAAAATTTAGCATATGGGAAGAAAGATATTCACTTTTATAACAAGATGCAAGTGGTGCGATATACAGAGTGTCTACAGGTCACGGAAGTCGCGGAAGTCACCAAAAAGTAACTTAAATGAAGCGCTGGTCACGGAAGTACCGAAAAAGTGGCGCAATTGTTGTGGAAGTCACGGATTAATGTTTATTTACCCGTCGTACGTAACGTTTCGATACAAATCGATAGTTTGCGGGTGTAGAAATCGACATATGCGCATCGATAGTCTCGCGGAAGCAGACGTTGATATATTCTAATCGATAGTGCTTTCCTGTTTGCTGTTTCCTTTGCCTTCGAAACACGGATGTTTGGATTTGTACGTAGATTTGTAATGGCTGCCGACTTGTGTTGTGTAAAGTGGCGTGGATTTTACTAATTATAACGTCATGTAGTTGTAATTCTTGTGAATATAAAACCGGAAAGAAAATGTTTTCGTTTGTGTGCCAGTTAACTGAGTTTATAGTAAAAACGTTCCGTGCGTTATTTACCAGTAAATCGATGTGTGCTTATCTAATTAATCACCACTGCAACGTTTTAGCACGTGGTACTAAATATAGATCGGCCAAAAGGTGTTTTCTGTAATTGGTGCAAAATATTTCTTGACTTTTATGTATCATGTGCTATTTAGGAACATGGAAGAGTTTGTTGTAACAAAAAGTTACAGTTAATTATTTACTTAAGTTCTGGAAATTCTGATTGACACGTCTTCACGTGCTTATGTATTTATATGTGTGAAATATAAAAGAAATGCCTGGAAAGTGCAGTTTCCAAGATCAGTGGTTCAAAATGCCTTGCGCAATAGAAGGAAATTGGACGTCTTGGCTTAGGCCTGTAGAAAAGTCACAATACAAAGCTTATTGCACTATTTGTAGAAGCGAGTTTGATATATCCCATGGTGGTGTATTCTGTGTTAA
>PNEQ01113246.1:0-33439 GCA_003012365.1 Medauroidea extradentata
CATGTTTCGGATGTGCTAGTAGTCACGTCCGCCGCCCTCGAAGGGTTAAGACGCAGTTGGGACAGGTATCTATGACGTAGGTTAGGCGGGATTCCCACTATGAGCCACCCGGGCTTTGAATCATCGGCCAGCCCTCAAGGTGTTACGAAACAGCCGCCGACCACTGGCCTCCAGGAACATGGCACGCAACAATATTTAAAAAGTAGAAAAGAGTTCATTGTCTTTAAACGGTTGAACAGATTTCCTTGAATCATTGCTAAGAACCATCTCGATCACGTCAGCTTTCAAACAAAAAATAAACGCATCAAAATCGGACCATTCGTTTAGAAGCTACGATGTCACAGACGCACAGGCACACACACAACACGTCAAACGTTTAACACCCCTCTTTTTACTTCGGGGGTTAACAATATAGCTTTAAAGGTATTTTATAACAAAATATCTTTGTGTATAATAAGTAATATTTTTAGAAATTTTTAAATGTTCTTTTTTTAAGTTTAGTTACGATATATTAGTTTGTTAGTTTGACTTTTTTGAAACTTTCGTGTACAGTACCAAACTTTAAAAAAATATCTGGACAGTCACAACATTGTAATATAAAATATACCAGTTTGAAATATCGACATGTTATTGAAAAAAGTGTCATTTTGGTTTATATATATTCGCGCCCGCCCCTAATAAACATTGCCAGTTGGCTTTACGTGCAGTTTTGACAATTTTAATGGCTCCAAGAATCTTTCTTTCCAAAGAATCGAAAATTTCATGGACTTGGTGATTTATTACACAACATTGTATTGTTGGAGTGTAGTTTTCTTCGCTCGGTTTTACAAATCTTCAAAAGGAAGATGAAGTCAGATATAATGCTGATATTCCAAAATGTTTTTCCTAGAACTTTGTGAGAACAGTTTGGAAAGTGATGGTGTGTTATTTGAAGGCAAACTTGATTCAAGTCATTTGCTCTTTCTGACCTGGCCTGCGCCACAATAGAAGGTAATAATGGACATGGAGGCGATATTTTAGCGACAACTAATAATCGAGCTAACCGTTAACGAATAGGATCGCTGCTGACATGATCATTTTTTTCTATAGCAGCAGTGTAGCTCAATGGGTTGTTTATGTATGCTATCTGTTGCCTTTTAATTTACTGAAATTTTATAATGAAACTTAAAGAATTGCCAGTTTCGTCATGGAACTAAAATAATAAGTTCTGCCAACTTTCATAGTACATAGTCAGCTTGATGAAACTTTATACGCTGTGATGCGACTTATTTTTGTGATTTTTCATCGACAGTACCATAGTGAAATTCTCTTCTGTAGCTTTACATAACATTTACCTAAACGAATAAGCTTCACGGATGTTACATTTGTTTAGTATAATTTCTATCAAAATAATCAATCGTACAAGTATACTATGCAGAGTTGGAAATGTTTGTTTCCTATGTAAAAGACTTCGTAACAATGAACACATGATGTGGTTATTCAAATATCGAAGCAATGCCAACGTCAGAAGTGGTACTTTCACGACTGTCTCAGCTGTCTGGGTTAGCGATATAGTTCGCATGTTGCAATATTTTACGAAGTTGTAGCATAGGTCGTGTCTGGTGGTGTTCTGTGTAAAGTATTTGCTATCAATGCTAACAGTGAGTTAAGCATCAGTGAAACTATATGAGGATTGGAAACCCCACTTCCCCCTGGAAGCAAAATTCTGGTTATGCCATGGCATCACATCCTTGTCTCCGTCACGCCCAGGTTTTTTCGTGTCAGTCACGGAGTAGCTGTCTAACGTATACAGGATGTTAAAAATTCCATGTCAATGTTCTGGGGAACAGTCCTCACGTGTAGAGGATCAAAAAATGTTATGTGGACGTAGGTCCGAAAACGCACCGTTTCTGAGCTATAGTTCGAATACATGATGCATGGTTGATAGCTCGCGGGCAGATCATGTTGCTATGGTGCGTCATTACAGCAGTCTTTGTGTTAGTGGCGTAATGTGTGTCGTAGTAACATGATACGAACTGCTTTGATGACGCCCCACAGCAACATGATCTGCCCGCGCGCTATCAACCATACGTCATGTATTGCGAACTGCGAACTGTAGCGCAGAAACGGTGCGTTTACGTACCAATGTCCATATTACATTTTTGGTATTGTTTCCCCAGAATATTGACATGGAATTTTGCAACATCCTGTATACTGCTCTTTGTGAATCAAAACGCGTTGAATTACAGGAAATAACGTAAAACCATATATACTTTCGATAATAACATCCAGGGGGGAAATTTACATAGGAACGATGTTCTGATTTCGTTTAAACTTTTGAGAATGAACTACTTTAGTGCGAAGATTTAATTAAATATCAATGCGTAAGAAAGTGTTACTGAACGCCAACACTCATCCCTGCTAGATGTGGTTAGATACAGTTATATTACGTAGTACGGCAGCTTTATGTATTAAATCATTCTTGGTAAAATAATTCATGCTTTACACGTTATTAGCGTGGTTACCTGGCGGTTATTTGTGTTCGGTGATTTGTATTCTGTAAAAACGCAAAACAGAATGTAGAAAAGCACGCAATCAATTTTGTAGATAAAATCGTGCAACGTCACTATATTTTTCTGACAAAAAAGTACTAATTGGATCAGGACGTCTCTATTGAAATTTATAATGGCGATATCGCACGACCGCATAATCGCAGTCTCATTGATTTGATAAGTTATTATCACTGTAGCATTGCTTGTATTTGATTAGAAGCGCGGCAGTCGAAATGTTCGCAGACAACGGGAGAACCGTGGTTGAATATCCCAATTAGTAATTGCCGGTATTGATCATGCATAGTGCTGAATTTTACTTTCAGCTATGAGGAACTTGAGATGTGACGTGGAAATAGGATATTTCTTACAAACAGATTGATAGTAGGCTTACTACTTCAGCATTCTTACCCCGCTACTGTCAGATTCCCATTTTTTTCTGCTTTAAACGGCATGATTTGTTGACTATATTTATGAATGTATCGGGATTTAAACGTGTTGGTTCATTTTGGTTGTGTGCAGTATGCAAAATGCTTTCGTAGAAAATTTTAGTTTCACACTCAAATAAAAAAAAAAAACGTACCAACTAATGAATTCATTTATTTTAAAAGGAAAGGTAAATGTTTGTGGGAGGAGCCGAAATCACACTTTGCTGGGGGAAACGACTCACCGGCACCGCCAACCACATGATTAAAACGCGTTGCAGTGTGTTCGTAAATACGTTTTTTACGAAACTATCCCACATGTGCCCATTGCATCATGTCCGAAAAGAAAATATTTTTCAAGCTATGTCGGAAAGGTAGTTTCAAAACATCACGTCAGTTATAAAAATCATTTCTTAGTCCACAAAATAGCCAGCTTTTCCATCCTGTTATATCTGAAAAGCGACTCTTGGAATCCGTGTGGAACTACTCTTAGAAACTTGGCAGTGCACTTAGCTTAAAACTTTTCACCAATAAAAAGATGGGGTCACCACTGCAAGTGTCAGTCAGGCGAGTGTTCTATGATACCTCTGCCCTCGTACAGAGTCTTTGCACTAGAGGTGATACGCATCAAGATGAGCCGCTCACACGAACACACGGCCAGTAGGTCCAGCCTTCTTCGCTAACATTGTCGAGTTAGCCGGCTGCTTTGCCCAGGGTCGGCAAAACCTGCGATCCTGCCGGATGGTGTTTGGCCGCACCAAATTATTTCCGATGTGCGTCCTCGATGGGACCATCAATTTCCTTCATTCCCCTCCGTTTCTTTCATCCTTCTCTCGCCTCTCCCTCTGTAATGTCCCCCATTCCACCCCGTTCCGTCATCAACTCCACACCGACCCACCAGTTCTTTATGTGATCAGCCCAAGGACTTGTATCAGAACGTAGTGGGCCCTACGTCTTGTTGGCTCGTGCTGCGAGGAAAAAACCACGTTCCCTTGAGGTCGCGGGAGTTGGCGCAGTGGCTAGAGTACTCGCCTCCCACGGTCCTACCAAGTGTGATCCAGTTTCGATTCCCGGCGGGATCGTTCCGTAGATTTTCGCATGTGGGAATCGTGCCGGACGATGCCGCTGGTCGGCGGGTTTTCTCGGCGATATCCCGGTTCCCCGGCCCTTTAAGGGGCTTCCATAAATAGACTGCGTGTATGTGCGTGAGGCAGGAGCATTAAGGGCGTTCACGCGGCAAAAATGATTAATTTCATATTTGCATGACATAGTGTTCGTTTTATAGATGTTATTTGTGACTACATTTTCTACTCGTGAAACATTTTTAACTCTTATAGTTTTCCCATAGCTGCATGTCAAAGTCAAAATTTGGAAGTTACGGGAACATGCTAATAACAAAAACTAACTGACTTACTCGAACGACATAATCTACACTGAAATGATAGAGTATGGGCCATGTGCTAAAAGATTTAAAACAGCTCAACAAAGTCCCTTTGTATTTAAAGAATTGCCATAAATGAAGAAAATTATCGTTGTTTTTAGAAGTTTTTGAAAATTCAAAGTAATTGCATTGTGCGATTTTAATTATTTTAGCATATCACTCATAGTATCTAAACTCTCTGCGCAAGCCCTTCAGACGGCGTGCATTGCTTTACTATTGTCCTTTTTATGATGGGACCTAAGCGGTGACAACATTTTATTTGTGGGCAGCATAGTTCAGTGTCTAACGCTTGTTTCTATAGTTGAGTTATTCGAATCCGGTTGCTATTTTTACAGATTCGACAGTCTGGAAAACTCATTTCCAACGATCTAGATGTTGAGTGCTGACCAATATGTTTTCTCTTAGCCACGTTCTCATACCTGCGCTTGAAAATTGATGCAGCGAGTTGTGGTTATTTTTTTTTTACGAAACTATTTTTTACATGCCTTAAATATACATGTATACGTCCAGAACGCTGTCGCTATACGTTTGAACATTCAACTCGCATATTATACACAGCGTAGTTTTCGGGTCGCACAAAATGACTGGAAATTTCTTTTTCAGTCTCCCGTATCTTGGAGAATAACCAGCCGTGTTCGAAAAACACAAAAGTATAATTGTGGGTGGACTTTAAACCATCTTCAAACCGACTAAGTGGCATGGTCATCGCTCAAAGTCCCACAGGAGAAAGAATAATAGTAAAGTATTGCTCGACAGTTGAATGGCTTGCGCGTAGAAATATTACATTATATGGACGGCATTAAGCAGAAAGGAACCAACCCACAAATTAATCGATTTGGAGATAACCATGCCATGTAGAAGGAGAAGGTCCGATGTACGTCTTCGAAAAAGAATAAGTACTAAATCACATTTTTGACGAGAAATAAGATCCCAGAGAAAATTGTTTATATGAGTCTTAGATACACACAGAAAACTTTGACCTTGAATATCTCAGTTCCAGTTAACTGTGGGTTGGTTCCTTTCTATGTCTGCCATATACGGCTGTCTGCAGAACCCTTAGCACTCCTCAATTTTGTGCCACACGCGCGCGCAAACACACACGAGTACGCTCACACACTCGCGTGAAAAGGTTGTTTTCTAGGTCCTTGATGACATTTTACTTATAAAGTCTTTTCCTTTACGTGTGATGCTCGGGAATATTGCGCATCTATGTTTATAGAGTTCATTTTCAAATTCAAGAGTGTCTACATATTTTGAATAACTGTATGTTATGCTCATTGCGTTTGACTGTATGGTGATAATAATAATTTTTTGCTTTGGATATAAAACGACAGCAGAAAAATTAGATAATCTAAAATAGTAGGCCTAGGCTAAACCTGTCGTTCGTCTAACGAACATATTAGTGAACTGTAACCTAGAACATGTTTATTTAGAAATATTCTTTTGGTGAGTGGAAATGTTTTAAAATCTTACTTATCGGAATAATTCCCCATATTTCCTAGAAAAGAATTTCCCTTGAACTCAGCATCGTTATTCCTCTTCTGTTGTTTTCAAGCGAGCTACTTCAAGGTAATTTTGCCATGAGATCGTCATGCTTTCATGTTCTTCGGTGCATGATGTGTGTGTGTGCGCGCGCGTGCTGTGCGTATGCGTGTGTGTATGTGTGTGTGTGTTTGTTTAGATTCTACGGCGATAGCGTGTAAAAAAAGAAATTAGAAAAGTGTTTAAAATTTTTTTTTAGCTAAAAGTTAATTATATCCGGAATAATTCTACACTGGAAATCGACTACAAAATGTTATGTATTTTAATGTATGATATAATTCCGCTTGATATTGAGCAACAGTGCTCTGAAAATGACGAAACTATGAAAGACCACGTAATTTGTAATTCCTTTTAAAGAAACGAAATTTTGAAGTCGATTTGATCTCAAGTGTTGAAAGCGGAACGACGGACGTCAGTGGCGCCGGCGACAACGACGTGTAACATGAGGCCCTTGGTGTGAATTTTTGGCGTGAAGTGTGTGTGTGTGGTAGAAGGGCTGACGACGTGGGTAAGGCGAGACTATTGGTCTCTGAAGAGACTAGAACATAAATAATCAAACTGCTTACAGTAGAGTCCTGTACATAGCGCGAGACAATTTAGTATTAGGGTTGGGAGAGTGGCTCGAATGATAATGGGGGAACACAGTGTTTATTGTATTTCTCATATCGTGTTACTGGAACGTGCTTTGCAGAGTATTTATTCTTACGAGACAGTCCATGCAAAACATTAGTGCTGATGACGTAAACTGCTTTTCCGTAGCACTTTTTACACGTTGCACATTACGAGAGTTTGTTTTTCCGGCGCTATGCTGGGATTTGAACTGGCAGATTTTTTTTAATTTTCTCGTCACAGGAGACTTAACTTGGTCCAGAACAGTAAACTGGCTCGTAGGTTCGTTATTATGTTTGAATTATTTACATAAACTGTAATAAAGACTGAAAATACATGTTTAAATCTCTACGTAGCGTTTTTTGAACCTTTTTTTTAGTGCTAAAGTAATGTAAGACACTCTTATTTTAAATAATTTTTTGTGGTAATATTTTTTTTCTTTGAAATTACTGACGGACTTGCGAATTCCAAGCGGAATACTAGGATTTTTTTTTTAACCCTTCGTGCAAATTCGAGGTAGAATAGCAGGATTTTTTTAAACTCCTCGTGAAAATACTCGGTATATTAAAACCGTCTAACCTACTACAACCGTCGAAATATTTCTGGAAAGAATATGTTGGTAGGCTGCAAAAGAACGCAAACGGACATAATCTGTCGGATATATTTTTTTTGTAATACGTGATACATGTATAACAGCCACAGTTTGCTAATCGGTTATGAATTTATGATGTACGGAACAATGTCAATATTGTATTGATGGTGCTATCGTTGTGTGTGCAATATTAATGCACTATCCCGTGCGTTATTTTTGCGCCGTCCTGTGTTGTACATTTGGTTCAGCATCGTGCCTGCACGTGGCTTCAAATTAGTTACGCGCTCGAGCAATACAAAATTTCTCCCTGGAATTATTTCGCGGTGAATAAATTGAACTTGGAGCATCTCGTTACGCAAATAATACTCTGTTTAGCAGGCGGGATCCAGCCATTCCTGATTTGCATGAAGGGGAAGTTTGCCCGGGGGAAATTTGTTTTCGAGCTGGGCGTGAAGTTTCTCTTTCCTGTCACCGCCTTCCCCCCCCCCTCCCCCTCTTCCTATCACAATCTTCCGTTCGAAGTCTGGCTGAAGAGCCGGCGGTGCTCTCGGAAAGCTTCGACGTTGTAGTAACAAGCGTAATTCGTCCAGACAAATCTCCTTCCCACTTTTTTTTTCTTTGCGTACTCTAACCGCACAACGATGGCTAAAAAAAAACTCTACTACTGCATCGAAAATTTTTTACGACGGGCCAGGATTTTGTCTTATTTTATGCCTGCTTTAATAACAATGATGTAGGAGCCATATTTATTTTAACATAACGACAGCAAAATGATTTGTTTGTTCGTGCCGTCTATCAAACTGTTGGACGTAGATATTTATGCTAACAGAACTTATTCGTTCAACAATTAGAATTACCTCTTACCAAGGCGACCCTGGTTCGATTCTCGACGGGGTCAGTCCCCGGATTTTCGCATGTGGGAATCGTGCCGGACGATGCCGTTGGCCTGCAGGTTTTCCCGGGGATCTCATTCCCCCGCCCTTTCATTCCGGCGCTGCTCCATACTCGCATCATGTCATCCCCTACTAGCGCTGTAGACCTTGTTAAGCGCCAACCAAAATCTCTCTCTCACTCACAATTAGCATTATAATAAATCAGTTACGATTTTTATTGTTGTAGAAGCAATTCAAGTGGTGCCGACATCTGAATCCTATAGCCGTTGAATATTTAATACATTTATTGATCTTACAGTACTCCTAGATATGTAGTTCGTGTTTCTCAGTGTATCATCTCCCGGGGGCTTATGCTCCAGTTTTCAGTCGCATGCGAGTTGGAAGCCGAGTGGTCGTTTCCAGGACATGGAGATTGTTTTATCGTTCGGCAATTCATTATTTTAAGTTAAAATTGAGAAAACCTTTCTCCATGTCCTAAAAATCACCATTCGGCTTCCAAAGCGCATGCGACTGAAATCTCGAGCATAACCCGCCAGAAGGGTGATCTTGAAGCGCGCATAAAATGCCACATCGCCTCAACGATCCAAACGCCGAAGTAGCGTGCAAGCTACCTGCCGAACCGTTTTTACTATGGGACACTAAGCGATGACCATATAATTTTATTGGTGGGAAATCTGCAACTAAGTTCAGTGCAGGTGGCAATCTGAGTTTCACATACATCCGGTTAGTACATTTTGAAGTACGGCAGTCTGAAAAGGCCGTTTAAGCCATGCTGTGGACTTGGAAAATGTTTTAAATGAGCTTGGTGTCTTAACAATGAGGTTCCGACCTTGTTTGACGTTTTCTTTTCGTACGTTGGCACAACGGGTACACGTGGAATATTTTCTTAGGAAGAACCTGTTTACTAACACAGTGCAACAATGCATTTCAAGGGTGGGGTAGGTGGCGCATTTAACTCGCAAGTACTACCCAAGACAGAGTAGTTTTTATTTTCGCTGCTTTCACCGAAGTCAAGTATAAAGAATGGTAGCTACAAATTTTACAAAACTTTTTTTCTCGTGTCAAGTTGATAATGTAACCGTTTGTTATAGGCTACTTCATTTTTGCAGAACGCATCGAAAATAAGAACGACTGTATCTTTGATAAAGCACAAGATAATGTTGATACGTGCAATACTCTTATTTCTATAGCGAACATAAAATTAGTCTTGATTTATATGGGTTTAATGCGGGTTGCATACGTGCGTCTGAAACACCGGCACGGTCTGTTAAGGTAAGGGTGTTCATGTGCGATAAAATCATAATTTTATGTTTTTATGACATAGTGTTAGTTTTGTAGACGATACTTGAGGATACCGTTTTTTCTTACAAAACAATTTTAGCTCGCATAGTTCTCTCATAATGGTACGCCAGAGTCAAGATTTGCATGATATGCTGCCATGAAAATAGTAGAAACCAATTGACTTACTTAAATGAAATAATTCACGGTTAACTAACATTCCATGAGCTACGCAGCAAAACATTTAGAAGCCCACACGTAGTATTTTGAATAAAAAAAAATCAAAAGTACAAGAAGAAAGTTGAAAATTCAGCAATTTTTTTTAAATACAAAAATAATTGACTGGAAGTTTTTTTAAATACTTTCTTACATAGCCCATGACATGTTATTTTACTATGCATTATTTAGTTTTAGTAAGTCAAGTGGTTTTTACTATTTGGACGTTATGAGAAAACTATGATAGTTAAAATTGTTTCGTAAGAGTAAACTATACTCACAAGTATCGTCTACAAAACTAACGTGATTTCATACAAATATAAAATTTGAATTTATCGCACTTGAACGCCCTTAAGGTGGCCGTCTAACTGGGCCGCGAAGCAGTAAGTTATGCAGAACTTCAGCCATTATCAGATTATTGGGAAACTACTCATCGCACATTAGTAATGTCTGCTTATGAATGGCAGTTAAAGAACGTTACTCGTATGTATAGGCCTACCCATTTCAAGTTCTTCACTACTCATAAATAGAGATGATGGTATATCGCGAAAATGTTTTGTGCCAACATATCGTTGAAAACACTAGTTTCTTGCGACAAATATGATTAGGTGATTACTTTTGACACAACGTAGCTGTTTGCAGACCAATAACAGGCATCAAATATTACAATATCGGGATTCTTACTGGCCCAGTCAAATAGGGCAACAGCTCCAAGTACAATCAAAAGCCAAGTAATCTTCTGGCAAGCTGAACGTGTGTTCAAATTCAGGAAACAGTCAAGTTTTCCCGCGATAAACCATCATCTCTACTCATAAAGGGTATTTTCTAGCGGCAGAAAATTGTGAAAATGGGAATTCTTTAGGTCGTTTTTAGGTATGTAAATCTTAGCGCAAAATCTTCTGAAAAGTATAGGCGTGTACAACACACATTTGCCTTTAATAAGACGTCATAAAATGATAGGGTGACCACAGAATGTCTCATGCATGTGTAGTAGGCGATAAAACTGCGCGCCAGTTCACTTACTTGCGCCTAGAGGCTAGGGAGAGATGCGATACGCGTGCTGTTTCGTCCTTAACCTCTTGCGCGCTTTCAAGCCTCGGAATGCGCAAAATACGTTCGTGCTAAGTTGTATTTATATGCAGAGTTCGATAAATTTCGGAAATATTCGTTCCTCAGCTATGACATACGATGTTTAAAAATTATAAACATGGCCGCCGTTACGAAAATATAAACACGGTATTAACCAATTCATCAAAGTCAAGTCATCTTGGGTACTTTGATTCCGGAGTTTGATGAAATTGTGAGTTATGGTCCCGTAGACATCTTGTGTGGTCGTATGATGTTATGGAGGTCACCATTTTGAAAATAGCAGTATGCCATAAACGAAATACACAAAACATGTCAGGTTTAGTTTCTAAGTACTATGTGCGTACAAAAGTTTCATGAGATTAGGTCTACAGGTTCAAAATTTTGGGGTTGTGAAAAAAAAAAGGGGGGGGGGGGGCACGCACAATATACATACAGGAAGGTGATCTCATAAACCTACTTTTTTCCATTCTACAGGATGTTACAAAAAGATACGGCCAAACTTTCAGGAAACATCCCACACACGCAAAGAAAGAAAATATGTGATATGGACATATGTCCGGAAACGCTTACCTACCATGGTAGAGCTCACAAGGGATTCCTTGCGGCGGAGGGTAGATGCATGTATCCTCGCTCACGGAAGTCATTTTGAACACTTAATTTAAGAACGTGTGTTACGTAATGCTGGTACTGTCTGTTTCTGTGTGCTCCCTGTCCATCATTTCATGTGAGTTGGAGAGACGCAATGCAGTCACGATTACCTTCCGTCACGTCGTCCACCTGGCGGTGATCCTAGGAAGTAACGTACATTCTAACGAAACATTCCATTGGGTAATTGGAACAGTGTCTGTACGAAATGTTTTTTTTTTACGATGACATTTAACGAGATGTAAGGAATTGAGCTCTACCATGATAACTAAGCGTCGTCCATATCACGTATTTTCTGACAGTTTGACCGTACCTTTTTGTAACAGCCTGTATAGTAGGGTAAAGATCAAATAGTGTAAGTTAAAATGTAGGTTGATTTTTTTTTGACTAACTCTCTCCAAAAGATTTGTATAGAAATAATTGTTTTCTTGATATTTTTGTTTGTGGGTTCGTAATATCTCCTTATAAAATTTAATTTCGTGCCGTGTAAATGCTACTTTGTTTCTTTTAAGTAGATGTGCTCCGAAGTACTTCGTTATTTTTGGTAGGTGTGCTCGTATGATGAGAAATAAAAATACTGTCGGGTTTTTTTTGACGATGCACAGTTTCCGCCCAACTTTGCATTTGAGGGGTGATGGATCTCGTGTCGACTGGAAATTCTGCGGCCGCTCTGCCCGTTGTGTGAGTGGGAGCGCGTTGTCACGCGATTCGTTGCCTCCGAATGGCGGTGAAGCACCAGTCGTTATGGCCCTGTGTTATTCTCCCTCACCCCTAACCCACTCGCATTCCTCTTCTACAGATTTTTTTTTGTACCACGGCCGACCTCGATGACGAGCTATTGTCGGCAGCTGAGCGAAAATTCGCGTTCCTGAGTGGAGAACCCAGCGGTAATAGATTTGCCCCGACGGACGACTGAATCGATCAGAAAGCCGGCTTCAGAACTTGGTCGTTGCCTTCTTTGTCGAAATTCTTCGTTTATTTTTGCGTGCGGCGAACGTTATTTGCAAAGGGAAAAATTCATCTAACGGTGATATCGCACTGACCCACTCCCCCTCCACGGATGAATCGATTTAGAGATTGTTCAATAATTACCGTCTCCTTTTGTAGATAACCCACCGATTGAGGTGGTCCGGTGTTCGATGTAACAGCTGTTGTATTTCATATCGTTTCTTTATTTCTTCATCCAACATTTCTTCGTTTAGAGTAACTATACACTACATTTTCAATTCACATTTTCGGTATTCCTTCGTTTTGTTCCCGCCTGTCGGTATGCCTACGTTAGCTAATCTCGTGGAAAATGTAGTCAAGTCGGAAAATACTGCTTTACACTTGAACAGGACCTGATTAGTTAAATCTTTGTTTGCCTTCGTGAGGACCCGGGTTTGATTCCCGCTCTGGTTACTGGTAGCCTTTTTCCGTGGTTTGTTTTACATTCACTCCTGAAAAATTGCTTTGATGGATTCGAACTATGCGTGCAAATACAGGCCACGGCCGCTTCCCTTCCCCATATATTATCTGCCAGATCCAACGGTTTCTGTCTATGATAACCTCAATGTCTACGAGACATGAAGTCCTGCATTATATTATATATACTAACCTCTTGTCGATACTTGATTGAATTGTGAAATTATTACGGCTGTGTTTTTGTGTTGCATTTCTGAGTTTGTTGCGAAATTGTCGAAATATGCTAAAAATAATAATAAAACTTCTGTCTATTTAATCCTGAAGGCATGCTAAAGCACCTCAGTAATTTTGCTTTCACAATAAATTACTTTTCTCTGATTAGAATCGTTATTACTAGTTATTTATTTTTTATTTGCGGGAAACGACATTTAAAGGCCGAGTAATGTTTCGTACATATTCAAAATTACGAATTCTCTTTCTAGTCCAGGAAAGATACGGAAAAAAAAAACACGGACAAATTGCAACAAAATGTTTTTTACATCAAAATTCGCAGAAAAATTCGTAGAATAACATATTCAAACTCCACCGAAGTCCACCTTCCGATTTTTACTTTTTTCCGGAATTTGTCCCGGAAAAATGCGGAAATAATCAATAAGTCGAAAACAGTGCATCTCACGACAAAACTTGGAGACAAAAATTAAAGAGGACAAAATTTACCTTAACGTATCCGAAATCCACGAAAACCCACGTATAATTTCTTTTTCTATTTCCGAGATTCGTCCCCGGAAAAATATTAAATAATGAAATAAATCGAAAACGGCACACTTCACAGAAAAATATTTCAGGTCAATAGGTAAAGTGCTTAGCTTTTCCCGTAATATATTCTAATTTCGTACTAATTCGCATAAAATCGGCATTTGTTTTCTTTTCAGAATTTGTCCCGAAAAGGTCATAGTACAATAAAGAGCAATAAAGAGATAGGAAGGAGCGGCACCGGAATGAAGGGGTGTAGGATACGTAAGATCCCCGAGCGAACACATCGACAAACGGCGTCGTCAGGTACGATTCGCAACTGCGAAAGCTCCACGGGGGTAGCATAAGGTCTGAATGTAGGCGAGGGGTGTGAAGCCAAGAGGGGGGAGAGGTAGCCACCAAATTTGCCAGCCGCCATACTGCTTTAACCTCAAAAGTTCACATCAGACTGGAATTTTCAATGGTAAATTAATGTATTATGCTCTTTAATAGATGTTTTAGGTTGAAAACTATATATTTTAGCCCTGTTTACATACCTCCTAACTAATATTTCCTCAATTTATTAATTAGTCGGCCATATTGATACCAGCCATGTCAAGCGTTTGGTTGGTTACAATACCCGGCGACATGCTCCATCTGGATACTTCTAACATCTTTGGAAAACTCAGGTCATCCATGTTGGTGCTCTAGTCTCGGGGGAGAAGCAGGGGGAGGGAGGGGTTGGGGTTCTAAATCCTCCACCATTAGTCACAAAAAATTAATTACAAATCATCTAAAAATATAAAAAATATTTTGACCATTATAATAGTCAATGTTTTCGTAACGAAAAACTGCTAAAATAGCATTATTTTGCACCTTGAAAGCCAAAATCCCCCCTCCAGCCGTTTTGTGTGGGTGGTCGGTGTTCATTATATTATTCTTATGTTAAACCCCCTCTTACACAAATCCTGGCTACGTCACAGCGCCAACTGCGGTCCTATTACATTGAAATCCAGCAGACAACTTTTTCTGTAGGTTGATATGCCTTCGCATGCACAATACACTTCTCTATATGTATTGTATTGTGTGTATACATACTTCTTGTATTGTACGGAGAAAGAGTTTGCGGAAAATTCAGTTGCCTCCTGGTTGCAAATATTTTGCGTAAAACAGAAGCGCTAAGGGCGATAATCGACACGCACGCGTAGCATCCCATCGCCCTTAATCGCTAGGCAGTTCGCCTTCGCGCAGCTCAAAACGACGGTCGTATCATTTTATGAAGCGGCAGTTAAGATAAAGAGGATTACGCACGTTCTGGACGGGAATTTTTATACCTCGAAGAAATGGCCGCGAAGAAACCTGTTTCAGTCGTTTTTAACTCTGCAAAAATATGTATTAATGGCGAAAGGAGATTACGAATTTGTAAAAACTCGCCTGTTTCGTTTTATTCCCGCTCCTCCTAGTTAAAGTAGGCTATAACATACACAGTGTTATCTAATTTTCCTTTTGACCCATAGTTTCTACAGGCGTTAAATATCATCGTTGAATATAAGTTGTATAGTTCAATCAAGATTAAGGGGGATGGAGCGCCAAAGCAGTGAAATTTCACAATTTTCGACAAAACTATTTCCCCTCGCTTGTTATCGAAAATCAAAGCTCGACAATCCGTAGATTACATCTTTGTACACATTATTATTTTATTACATGGTCACAGTCTTTCTTATTTTTTGAGCACTGATGGCAGATAGGAAAAGCGTCTCTTTTTCCTATCTGCCATCACTGCTCAAAAATAAGTCAGTCTATGACAATGTAGTAACGTAATAAGTTGTACAAAAGTATTATTTCCGGAATGTCGAACCTTGATTTTCGGTAATAAGCGAGGGGAAAAAGTTTTGTAGAAAATTGTGAAAATTCACTGCTTTGGCGCTCCATCCCCCTTAAGAGGTATGGCTTCACGCTGTCTGTCTTCAGCTGTTGAATTTTATGTTCTTGGGGTTACAACACGGTAACTGTAATGGATCTGATTGTATAGGTGGTTTGTGGCGTGTTCTTTCGGACATCAATGATGCAGGGTCTGAGATTGGTATTCATTGACGTTGTGATTAGAGTTTAAGTTGACTTTAGTTATGTCCGGGCCTTATCTGCATTCAATATCGGCAATGTTCTGAAAACTGAAGTCTCAGTGTTCTGGAATACAATTAAGGCTAGTACATTACTTGAGCTGTACCCAATACCCCCTATAGACTGTTCAGGATGAACTGAACACTGCTGAGAATTTTCTGTCGGCCATAATGCTCAATTTTTACTATTTTAGATACGAAAACTTCCATGTAACTAAATGCTACTGTAAACATTTCACAACTCTGAAAACATAACTTCTATAGTCCCAATCAGCGCGTTATGTTTTTATTATTTTAAGTATTGGGAAGTTCTCGCTTTAAAGTGAACCACCTATAGTATGTTTACGAGTACGACGCTGTTTAAAATTATTTTTATTAAAACTGGGATTATTTTCTTTAGTAAAATATTTCGTATAGTTAATGCTACTTTATTATTTTGTGGGTTTTCTTCATGCATTCATAACAAGTGTATACTTTGACAGTGGTCAAGGTTTATTATTCTACAGGCGAGGAAGATAGTCGAATTCTTTTAGGAGAGTATGCCAGGGAAGGAAATATTTTCGTCATCAGTTGCAGTGGTATCGGTAAATGTGGCTGTTTCACGTTGGTGCTCATGGAGAGAACATCGAACATTGCCGAAAGACGGAGTTTTCTCCGTAAGCACCAGTATGAGAATGGTACGTTACTGATACCAGCGAAACTAAAGTCAGAAATTGTCCCTAGCCAAACTAATACCAGTTTTCTTCCTAGCTAACTGGCAGTACAATTGAGGCGTATCTTTATAACCGAAAGAGCAACTAGAAGTGTAAAACCTAAGCAACAGTTTGGCGTTTGTAACAGACAGTTCTTATAAAACCAAAATATTATACGATATGTTGTCTTGCGCAACACTGTTGCTATTTCGTGTTTGTCATATGGAGCTAACATGTCCATGGTAATTTCTGGAGACCACATTGTCTTCTAGAATGAATAAAGTACATTTTACTGTGGCATCAGACGCCCACTTTTGAGAACTGTGAAATATATATTCAGTGTAAGTTATTTCCTTTGGTATATGTTTGTATATTGATAAGTGGTTGGCTGATGTTAAAAATGTCATAGTCTAAAAATACGTTTTCACGATGCCGTGAATTTGCTTAACGGAGCTAACAGAAGGAAGACGAAACAGTTTGGTTATTACATTATAGATGTTGAAGTACGTAGTACTTTTAAGTTTAACGGGGGGAAGTTGCCCAATTCTGGTCTATATATTATGTAAATTATTTAAAACCATGATCATGGGTAGTAGAAAGTACAAAGTAAATTTAGCCTTTACTGACGCACGTTAATTGTCGATTCGGATGTAGCAAAACCAAGAATGAATTTTATTTTCTATTTACTTAACATTTATTCTGAGCTTACGTAGTTATCAGACCCAGTAAAAATGCTTTGGTTGGTGATAGGTGGCAGAGGCACAAATAATTCGCAGACCAGCAATCGTAGTAAAAGTCCACACAGTGTAAAATAATTTAGCTAAATTTACTCTACATGTAATGATAGCTAATTACCTCTACATGTAAAGGAAAATTACTCCACAAATGTGAAGGAAAGTTACACAACAGGCAATGTAATTTTTCCTTCAATATTGGCGCAGGCCCACTACGGCAGTTTTAAATAATGGGCGAGGAAAAATTTCCGAGTAGTTTGTGGTGGTAAAACTACCGTGTGGAAATTTCCTCACGTGTTCGGAAACCAGGTTTGCCGGACAAGGTTGGAGAATATTTCCATTCACTTGATCGCAGTTAGTAATTGATTATTACTTTCTTTACTGCGATTCGATCAGTAACAACTGTAACAGAAAATAACGATTTGTTGTGTGTAAAATTCCATCAATATGACGTATTCTATTCCGTAGTTAGGTTAAAGTTCCAAAAACCTGGAAGAAAAGTTATGACACAAAATACGAAAATTTAAGATGATGCCTATCACTCACTCTTAAGTCGTAATCTATGAATACCTGCGAGATGTCCAAATCGTGAACACTGGATCAGATGTCACCGTGGAATACTATCGCATTTCTTATGGGCAGCTACATGTCAGACGAGACGTATTTAATTGGACGGTATGCGGTGTGCGATGTAGCATTTCACGATGATAAGCCCGTGTGTTCTGTTATATGTACTGTGCAGAAACGGTACATTTTCGCATCCATGTTCACACAACATTTTGTGTTCCTCTTAAATGCGAGTATTATTCTCTCACAACATTGTCATGCGATTTTGCAACAGCCTGTAGATTCAAGAGTGTTTCATTTGACTAGATGGTGAGCAGTTTCGCGTATGGCAAAACATGAGCGACGCGCTGTTTCACTGTTCATGAACTAGGCGAGGACATTTTTCAAAGTTACGTGTTTCTGAAAGCTACAACTGTAGCGTCATGCTGTGCACAACCTCGTGGTCTTGGTTTTTTTTTTTTTTTTTTCATACCTTCTTGCTGTGCTGCCCAGGGCCGTAATCCTACAGCCGGGGTTCGCAGTTTATGGTTTCAAGGTAGGCGGCGAGGGGGTCGCGAGGGCGTGGATTTGATACCGTGCCAAATTCCTGCAACGACGTACTCTTCTCGCCGTTCCTGGTTTGATACACCCCCGGGCTTCACTGCAGGCCCGTAATATATAAAACATTCGTATTTTCACACCCTCAGCGTGTCCCATTGTACGGAGTTTCTTTTTTCCTTAAATTTAAGTATGAAAGATCTGCTGGCAGCCTTGCCCATTTACTATTTTATTTCCGCAACAGACGCTCCAGATTGCATCTTTTCTGCGAAACTAACACTTATATAAAGGATATTTACTGTAAAGCTGTCACTTTTAACGAACTAGTAGATAATTATATTATTAAGAAATGAAGTAGTCGAAAACTTAATTTTTTAGTAGGCCTACACAGAAACGCATACAATATGGTTATAACGTCTATGTTCATGTTAACAATTGAATGGATAGGAAATAGTCAGTGTTTCAAAAGTACTATATGTTATAAAAAAAAACCTGTATGAGAAAAATTATGATGATATTTCTGGCGGAAGGCGGAAGGATTTAGCAGAAATATTTAACCGCAGTTATCCCTTGCCTTTCGCTGTGTGAAAACTGACCACGTAGAACCTAGACTCGAACTTGCGCAGATATGCACACCAGAAAAATCGAGCCCTGTTTGGGAACTGGGACTTGAGTTAGATATACTACCAATCACTTTAAAAAGTATAATTTTTATTAAGTTATTTACTAAGTGTCGGAACAAGACTGTGTAACTATACTGAGTAAGGACAAACACAACATCTCCTCGTTGGCCAGAGGGAGAGGACGTGTTTCCTTCTGTGTAGCGTTCCAGTTTCGTTGACATGCCTTTCGAAAGTCGCTAGTTACCAAATAAAGCGCATCTAGAATCCACTTTTTCTGCCACGAATCTTATATCACTGATATGCGAGGATTTTACACAGAAATGTTTTCTGTATAAAATCCTCGCATATCAGTGCTATAATGTTAGAAGGATATCAGTTAAAAGTATTTTTGAAACAGTGGTTGAAAACGTGAGTGTGATGTAGTAGTTGTATTGGATGATGACCTGCCCCAAACACTAAACCACCGCACTGCTCAACAAACCTAAGTTTAGCCCCGGGTAGGGGAGGTAAGAGTGCTACTGTTTCGTGGTCGCCATGTGAAGGTGTGGAAGGGAATATCTTGGAGCCCTCCCTGTACACTCCATTCATATTGTAAGGGACCATATGTAGTAAGTCTAATAGGCCTGTGCAATTATATACTTTGCATATGCGCGGTGGAAAACGACACGACCTGGACAACAACTAAGTCTTGCAAACTGGTTGTCACTTTTTAGCTGCAGAGACTTTACGCAGTGCATGTCTCGAAGGCCATGCTACTTGCTCGCTTTGACTGGGAGGATGTAGCGGGACAAAGGTGAGTAGGAGGGTGAAGTATGTCGGAGAAGGGGACGGCTGTAGTTCACATATTTTCCGAGGACACACTTAAGTTTGTCGAGCAGTATAGATTTGATAAAAAAATTAATACTTGTAAGGATAAATAAGGATTAAAAGTGCAAACCTCTATGCTTATATATATGAATTTCTTTTTTTTTGGGGGGGGGGGGAGGGAGATATCTCCTGATTTCCCTCCTCTTAACTACGCCACTGACTATACTTCCCCTTACACCTCTAAAATTTTTAAAACTACACAATTATTTTTTTTTTCTTTTGTTGACTGGGCTAATATAGGTGTAACTCAGCCTGTGAAGTAAAGCTTTTATTTTCATTCTCTTCCTATTTGGTAATAGTGTCTCCTAATAAAACGTGCTCTGTCGCTGATGTTCTGAAAGTGCCCGCGAACTAGATCCATCATGAATGGAGTTTCTGCTATTACTATTTTTTTGTCGGACTGTGTGACTCCGTGGGCACCTCGTGCGTTACCTTTAACTGTTTACCTTGCACTAATGTCTTCGACATCGTCGCCACGACACCCCTTGTATGGTACAGTGCTGCCAACACACTGCGATGACATCCCACAGTAAGGTTAATTCTACTACAGGTTAGAAAGAAAACGTGTTTTTTAATAAGAGAGTTTGGCACAGGGAAAATTTCTGCCGCTAGTTTCGCCGCTATCGCAAAGGGACCAGAAAAATACGGAACTGTAGTAAAAATAAATTTAAATAGGATTGGAAATGTCAGAAGTAGTTTTAACTTATTTTTGAAGTGAAAATAAACCAATTTCGCGTTTTAAATTATCAACTTAATGTAACTTAAAATTCAGGAAAGTTCTGTGATTGGTCAGTTTGCACCCATTATCGATAGCAGCGCTCAAGCGGCAGAAATTTTCCCTGTGACAAACTTTTAACATTGATCTTTCTAACATGTAGTAGAACTAGCCTTACCCATAGTAGCAAACGATGGCAAATATAAAGTAGCTTTACATTTAAAAGCAAGTGTTCAATATTTCTGCGGACGAACTCGCGTTTAACAAATGTATCTATATTCTTACGCCTCCCGTCATTTTTCGTAAGGAATGGTTTTCATATTTTTTTTAGATTCATACAACGTAGGTCATAAATCATAGCGGCCAGAATGTTTGAAGCCGTAAATGCTAGCTGACTGCAGTGAAATATAAAATAAATAAATGGCGGCCGGAAATAGCTTTGCTTTTAGGCGCGGCGGCCTTGAATGCGTTTTAAAATGATGACGGGGTGGAACTCGTTTATTCGCCCTGCCTCCCCGGTGAGTAGGCAACCATTACGGTAGACGAATTAAGAGGGAAAGGGCTAGCGCTCAACGGCACGCCAAAAGTAATAAACGTTTGTGTCGTAAGGCCGGAGGTATGCCAGGGGAGAAGGGCATGAAAAGTAATTTCGCCCTCTATTTCCTCAACAGCGCCGGAATACAAGGCGTGAATCTGCACCCCTCGAGGTTTGTCCGACTATTACTACGTGTATCACGTAATGAAATATTTAAAGCACCATATAATAGCCTTCTTTTTCCTTTTTTTTTTTTTACGTGGCTGCCTGGTGTTGTGAAACGCCATTAGCACTCGAATACCAATTTTGGAAACTAGATCGATTTGTCTACCTTCTCTGGAAGTTGTTTAAATAATTGCCTGCGCTCAACTCTTTCAGGTGAACAAACATGTATGGAACGGGGATGTTAAATACACAATAATATTTGACTCTTTACTTCCTTAGTTGCCACAACCAGGTCGAGAGGTTAGACATTTCGTGATCTGGGCTCGATCTCCGGCGGTTTCCGTTCTGGACTTTTCGCATATGGTATACGTGCCGGACGTTGCCGTTGACCGGCGGGTTTTCTCGGGGATCTCATGTTTTCCCCGCCTTTCTCATTCCGTCGCTGCTGCATACTCACCTCACCTCATCCATTCCTCGGGCCAGACGTGCGACAAACGTGTCTCGCTAGTCGAGCAGCTGACCCAACGTTCACCCCGCACTGCCTTCTCTTATTGACGATGCTATCCTGTCCGAAGGCGGGGACATTTAAGGCCTTGTTACCGAGTTTTGCAGTGATTTAGAAAATATTTTTTGTTGCTACCTAATACTCATATCAAAATTTCGCTGCACAGTTTTGACACTTATATGTTATAATTTGTAGCTAATTTTTTTGTAGAATTATACTGAACGGTTTTTTAGATTTCATTACCCAAAGTACCACGTTTTTCGTCGTGAAAATAAGCAAAAATGAAGGAAATTATTTTTTTTTGTTGGCGAATGGTACATTATTTAAAAAAAAAAATGCGTCCACGGTATTGTGCATCGTGTGGTTGCACATTGACTCAAATGTTTTCAAAACTTTTGGTTTAAAAATATTTTGAGTTATTAGCACCAGTCTGAAAAAAAAACTCGGGAACAAGCCCTTAATGGATTTTAAGTTACTGCAACCACGGAGCGGAATGGCGTAACGGCAACACGTTGGACTCGTATTTGGGAGGACCCGGGTTCGATCCCTGGCTCCGGCTATTTTCCATGGTTTCTCGAAATCGCTCCAAGCGAATGCTGGGATGGTTTCTTTACAAGTGCCTTGGTCTATTCCTTTCCCATATCCTGTCACTGTGCCAAGTTGTGTGTTGCCGTCTCTATGACCTTGCCTTCTACCTACTGAACTACCTAATACGCTCTTAATTGTTTAGTTCAATAGATCGGGTCATTTGGGTGGTGGCGATCTGAATACGTACTAGAACCACCGCAGTTGAAATTAATACAGGTTGAGTCATGACGGTGTGCGTTAATTTGCGTAGTGATAGCTTATGAAACAGTGAGTAGAAAGTTGTTTTTAATTTGCCTGCGAAGGCGAATATGGTGGGGGTAATGCTACTTTGAAAATAATGGCCATGGTGATCGAGCATTCTGATTGCGCGAGTCGGGAAAATAGCAGACTGTTTCAGGTTTCGTTTTTAGAGACCACGCAGTCAGTCTTGTATTGTCGCACGACGCTGTAGTAAATATTGTATTTGGAATGAATTTAATTGTTTTGCTGTACAAAGGACCTACTATAGACATTCGGAGCACCAGCCATACCCGTTCTTACCACACGAACAACTTATTTTAACGCAATTTCACGAACTAAACGTAAGTCAGTGTAGAGTTAAGAGTAAACTGACATGCAATAACAAGTCCAATGTCATCACGGGGACATCAACATGGCGGCACTCGTTTTTACTGAGCTGAAATAAACGCTCTTTTTATTTACGT
Source organism: Medauroidea extradentata (assembly GCA_003012365.1). Lineage (NCBI taxonomy): Eukaryota > Metazoa > Arthropoda > Insecta > Phasmatodea > Phasmatidae > Medauroidea > Medauroidea extradentata. The sequence goes on from PNEQ01113246.1 coordinate 22,747, forward strand.
TTTCTCGGGTTATACGGACGCAAATGAAGAAAGTGTGGTACCGTTCGTTATTCATTAAGTTAAACGTACTTTTAAATAAAAATAAAAAATATTTAATATCCCCATTCCGCACTACAAAACGCCAAAGTGTACAGTTCGTCACACAATACACGGCGGTTAGAGAATCTGTTAGTAGCGTCGTGTTCTAGAAACACTGCAGAATGTTACTATGTGGTTCAATTTAAGTTATGTGACCTAGTGGCAAGCTGTGAAATATAGTCAACTTTTAATTGTTTTAAAATAATGGCATGGCTAAATATATACTAAGTATTGTCTTTTTGGCACAATTTACAACTCGACTGAACCAACAAATTAAATTTCGCGAGGAAAAATACTTAAGTTTTCCTGTTTAAGCTATCGCTAAAAAGGCTTCCAAACATATAATTTTCTTTGTAATCTTATTTTTCCTTTGTTGAAATTTTTTAAAAATACTTTTTTTTTAACATTAATTAGGTCTCACCAATAACATGTCTGTGTTTATTGCGACTGTGTTTATTTGCGAGTTCCATTCAAACCTGGAACAATCGAGAGAGCGTTTTTTTTTTTTTGTGAGTCGTGTATACTTCGTAGCTGTGTTCAGTGCACTTTGGTACGGATATTTGTGTAGCACTTCCCGAAGGAACTTGTTACGGTATATTGTTTTTACGCTCTCTGCAGTTTGCAGCTGGTAACGTTATCAAGCAGTAAAGAAGTAACTTCAGGAGTAACGTGGTCGACTTACAAGAAAGCCAATAAACACACGTACCGCCGAGTTTATGGCATGGCTATAGAGAAGGTGAGCAAAAAAAAAAAAAAGGTAGTTCTTTGCAAAAGTAAAGCAGTGTTCTCTTCTCATTTCGGTCTGGCGATTCTCGCGGGGACAAAAATTGAACTTTTAAATCAATGTTGCCACTCTTAGTGTCGAGTTTTTTTTATCGGTCTTGAAGTTTCTCATCTTGTTATATAGTTTACTGATCCACTGAGCTGTAAGTGGAGAAAGTTAGATGTTTTCGGAGCTGTAACGGAATTTAAGAGATATTACAAACGTCTCAAATGAATCATAATAATATATTTGCTATGCAGACTGTTCTGGTTGTCAGAATTTCCTGTTAAACCCACAGGTGACAAATTAATGTAACATTTTGATGGTGCTGGGAAATGTATTCAGGCATTGGGAGATTCGTTTTTATATTTGTTCGAACAGTAAAACCATATAATTACACTTAACTGTTCTTCGTTAAACAAATTTATGTGAAGAGCTAAAAAACATCATTTTCGTTATGAACTTAGTTAATGCCTCATGCGGAGTCAGCCTGTTTGATTCACGACGTATGTAAATTAGACATTTATTATATTATCAGTCTCTATGAATTTCTTTGCTGCAAAACATAGTTTGTTAATGCATAGAAAAATTGTATGTTCGATTGATGATAACCGTTAGCTTTCATAGTGCAACCATTGTAGGTGATAAAAGGTAGTTCATAATGGTATTAGTGTAGAGTAGGGAGTGAACCCAAGGGCAGAGTATTACATCACGAGAGGCATACATTCAACCTGGGAGTCCGTAGGCTTCTGCTGTTCTCTGTGAGATGATGAAATGAGACCCTACGATGGAACAGCGACGTAATACATGGGTGGAGGAACCGGGAGGACCCTGACAATGGCCCGCCGGCTTATGACGTCCGCCACGTTTTCCACGTGCACAAAATCCGGACTGAGTCCCGCCGAGAATCGAACTAGGATTGTTTCGGTGGGAGGCGAGTATTTTGACCAGCGGCCTCCATACAGTTAGTGTTATCATAAATCAAACTACGACAGCAAATATCTTACGGTAAGGTCATAAGTACAGTCAGGAAATTTAGCGAAAAAATTTTTGCGTCACTTTGTTTCAGTGCCTTACGTGCGCATCTGTTTCTCTGCTTTGTGGTCAGTGATTGGATGCCGTAACACCCAGCGTCTAAAGCTTAAACCCGCAAATCACAGACGTGATGTGTCGCAGTTATCCGTGTACTGATTGGCACAGTCACATGAATAACGACTCTGCTCAAAAGCACTCTGCAGATAGCCATGATGTTGAGCTGCAGGTTCGCTCATACGGCACTGAAACGAAGTGGGGCAACGATCTTCTTGCCAAAAATTCCTGTCCCTACTCATAAGTCTAATTGTTACCATTTGAGACTCATGATTTCTTACAGCTTTTAGTAGGCGTTTAATAGGGCACAAATCTCATTACATTAACATGTAACATTAACCCTTCTCAACACCGTTTGTGAGCAATAAGAAGAGCACGTATAATTATGTTTTTACTTGACTTATGGCTTTCTTACCAATCACCGAATATATAAATATCAGCGTAAACGTTGTCACTTTCACAAGGCATACACTATCTAAAAACATAGATGTAGGGTCGTGATTGAGGCTAAGCTTAATTCTACCACAGGTTGAATAGAACACGTGTTTTCTTATGGAAGAGTTTGGCATAGGGAAAAATTCTGCCGCTAGTTGCGCTGCAATCGCTAACGGGTCTATTACAATACGAAACCATAGTAAAAATAAATTCAACTAGGCTTGGAAAAGCGAGAAGTCATTTAATTTAACTGAAAAGTAAAAACAACCCGATTTTGTATTTTTGTTTATTAACATCATTTAACTTAAATTCACGCAAGCTCTGTGATTGGTAATTTTCCACCTCTTATCGATACCAGCACTCAAGCGGCAGAAATTTTCCCTGTGCCAAACTTGTAACATTGATCTCTACAACCTGTAGTAGAATAAACCCTATTGAGGCCCAGCCTCCAGTCCTTAAGGTTGTAGGAACTCAAGGCTGGGTTTCAGTCGCCATATTAAATGTTTTTTTTTTATTTTGAGAAGAAAAATGTTAAATCGGCGACTATATCGCAAATTCTGTTTACTTTGAGCTACAATAAAAGCGTGGCAATAGAGCTAGTAATGTATGGTTAGAACGCAATTGGTCGGGCAAGTTACGAATGTAAAAATATTTTCCACACAGATTGCGGCGTAACTATATGTTAACAATTAAATCGCAAGGTCTGTACTGTAGCGAAATGTAAATATAATTTGAAGTATAATCGCATTTTTAACATTTTTCTTCTTAGAATTCCAAAAAGGAAAAATAATAAAATTCAATATGGCGATGGAAACCGAGCCTTAAAATGTAATTAGTAGTACCAAGCGAGAATTTTGAATGTCGCCTCGTGATGGTATATGAAGCATTGTATCTGAGTATAACCTGTAAGTCTTATTAAAACTGGTACAGTCGTCACCGCAATTGTCAAAACAATATATGTTTTATACAAAAGTAATAATGTAAAAAATGTGCTTAGTTAAATACTTACATTTTAGCGTCTGAAATTACGCGTGTATATGTACATGCCCCGTTTGTGCAAAATAAGAATATTTATTCATGACAGTTTTGGTAGTGACTCGTAAATTGTTCATCAGGTCAGGCGGTTATATGGTCGGGTGCACTACGTCGTAACCAGTCACTCTTATCAAATCTAAACTTGAACCGCATGATCGTTAATGATCATTTCATCTAGTTTGGCATAGTTCATACCTTGGATTATCTCTTCGTTTTTCTTAATGTGCATTAGCCTCGCTATAAACAATTTGGCGGGATTACACGCGATTGTATTATGTAAGGTTTTCGTGATTGTAGAATTCTCTTAAATGTCTATGACATTAAATTTTAAGTTTGTAACGCATTAAATTTTATGGTAAAAAAAAAACAAATAATGAAATATGGAAACGTAATATCGAATAAGTAACGACACATACAATTTGGTGTGATTGTATAAGTAAATATTAAATATTACTTTGATACTGCTACCTCTAACACAGAAAAATGGCAGTTTATCACGCCACTGCATTCATAATAGTAGGATATACTACCTCTTACGTGGGCAAGGGAAAATTTTTGTTACGTTTAACAACTCTAATTTTTTTTCAAAACTAAATTATGGATTATGCCTGTTTATAACTTAAAGATTTCTTCCATAATGGGTTTGGATTTTTATGATCGCAACATGTAGGCCTATGGTATGATTTTTTTTAAAAAAACCATTGAAGTGACACGTAATTGCTAAGGAACAAAAACATTTTTTTTTTTCGGCTTTAGAATATTCGGCAGATGGTGCAAAGAAAAAGTCTTCTTTTATTTTTCTAGGTGCTGAAGGAGCCGTTTTTTTCTCCTGTTTTAGAATCCTTACGCAGGTGTGTGCCCGCGCGCGTTTGTGTGTGTTTCTCGCGAAGAGCGTGTTTCGAAAATGCAGATAAATGGCTGCAGTTACATTTGCCAATACTAACATTATAAAGTATATACACTGCTCGTGTAGGTAGAACTTAATTATTCTGGACCAGCACATAGGTATGCTCAAAGGTCAATGTCATTGTTGCCAATGTACACACAAAAACCACTCGCGATGTATCTTAATTTCCTGGACACGTCCCGTATATTGATTGCCGACATTTCCTCGGCGATGTATTTCAAACGTTGGAATTGTGTTGTATTAATGAATGGCGCGTGATTAAAATTGGATGAGGTTTGCTCTCGCGTTGGTCGGCGAGACCTGCCCACGGGCCATTGTCTATTAACCTCCCCCCCCTCCCTTCTCCGTCACGAACTTCACCACGACATAAATTACAGCCGGACGTTTGGCGCGCTCGGGGCGCGGACCTAATCGTGTAATGCACGAGGTGCCGAAAAGGCGGTGTAGAAAGGGGGAGAGGGAGGGGTCGTCAGGACCGGGTATCAACCGATTCTAGTTCGTTAACCGCGCCCCCTTTTATGGGGCGAGGCCAGCGTCGGTGCTAGGTCTAGGGAAGGGAGGGGGGCGGGCGCCTGGAGCGGACTGGCGAATATATTCGCTGCCCTTTTGCCAGGTACAGTCCCGTCCAAAAAAAATCTGAGAGAACTGCTGCACAGTGTTAAAGGCGAGGACGAACATTTGGTGACTTACACAAACAATGTATTATTTTATCGATAATTTTGGCACACACGTGTAATTGTCGAATTGTTATTTAGGTAATTTATGTTTACAGCAAAGTGAGAACTTTTTACAACACGCATATTGTCTCAAACAATAATTGTGAGCGGTAAAATGCTGTGTTTATTGTTATTTTTGTACCAACACCATTGCAGCAAATGATATCTCACAGAAAAACCAGAGAATACACAAAGGCAATATTGACATGTTAGCGCTTATACTAACAAGCGATCCAAGGGTAGAAATGGACTGATAAGGCAAACTAAGTAAGGAAAGACCGTAAAATATGCGTTCTCTACCGTGAATAGGCCTTATTTTTATGTGTAATTGTGGCATTTATATGTTCTTTCGAGGCAGCGTGACACACGATGAGTCAGAGTTTGTAAATCTGTCTGCTCTAAAAAATTATTCATGCTCGTTATAAAATAGTTTTACAGGCGACTCCCTAGATAGGCCACGTTTGTGTGTGTGTGCGAGGCACAAAATCGATGGAACACTAAAAGGCCGTCACTTACCGGCTTATGTATTGCGTCATCGCCATTACCCTCAAGTCACTCAACTGGCGTGCAATGCTTTACTACTGTTGTATTCTTTGTCCTATGGGACTTTAATCTGCTTCAGTAATCATTTTATTTGCGCGAAACGTGATTGAAGTCCAACGCAAGAGTTTGTATGTGCGTCGTTCGAATTCCGTTAGTATGTTTCCCCACGTACGTCAGTCTAAAATTAGCAGTTTTTAGCCATTTTATGGAGTCGTAAAGTGATGTTTTCAAGTAAGCGTGCTGAAATTTTAGTATCAGCTGATTGAACGTGAACAGCCATTAAAGATAAATGTAAAAACAATTAATCTTTGGCTATCGATATGGTCGAAGAGGAGTGGGAAGTTCTGTGAATTCCCAACAGTCCCGCCCCCGCACTTGTCGCCCATTGTTCGCGATGACGCAACGTCAAGCTAAGTGCAGTCGGCGACAGCTGCCCGTCAGCCGGGGGCTGCGAATTGCGATGTTTAAGCGGTCATCGGCCAGCGGATCAATGTCGCGTGTGGCCGTGACGGGTAGGCAGATAGCCCAGTCACGCGCCTGGCGTCATACAGACGGTCATTTCCACACACTCCTCCTCGCCCACTTCCCTCCTCGTATCGGCTCTCGAAACTAGTGATTAAATCGACGAGGATAACGCTGTAGTGACTGCGTGGGCCAAAACCAAAAGTACAGCAATGATTTGAATGGAATGAAAACTAATTATCGGTCGTTTCCATCCGGGCACACGTGCGGAGTAGCCACAGAGCTGTGATCAATAACGTTGTTTTTTTTTTGGGAGGGGGGGGGGCTAGCTTTTGCCAAACTCCTCGGTTTACGTCATGATGTTCTGCTGGATGGATGACGGGAAGAGCTCTCAATGTATATAGCTAGTTTGAATTTAAATACAGTATCATTCTCTTAGTCATTATTGAACACATGGTTTGAATCGGGCAACCTTCCATCGTGAAATGACGAGAGATATTGAGAAATTTCCGCGGGTTCTCAGCCCTCATGTATGCTGGCCTCCAAGAACATCTGCTTGCTCCAGCAGACAGCTGTTCATTGGTAGGGACAGGCATTTTTGGTGAAAAGATTTTTTGCCCCACTTTGTTTCGGTGCCTTACGTGCTCTCCTGCAGCTCAACTTCATGGCTACTGACAAGAATCGTTTGTGCAGAGTCGTTATTCATTTGACTGTGCCGATCAGTACACGGATAACACATCACGTCTGTGATTTGCGGGTCTTACCTCAAGACGCTGGGTGTTACGGCATCCAATCACTAACCACAAAGCCGAGATGCAGGTGCGCATCTAAGCCACTGAAACAAAGTGCTGCAGAAATCTTTTCGCTATACTTCCTATCTCTACTCATTGGTTACTCGCGGACGCAATGGTGCCACATGATTGGGCCTGCAGTTCCTTCTTTGTTATTGGCTCAGCTCCCTCCAGGATGCCTCTGATAGTATAATCGCGAAAGTGACACTAACCTGTTTGAATTGAATTCCAGCTTGTGCTCAAAAGAAAACTCGAATGTTTAGGTCCATGCATAGATGCTACCTAATAATATTACAAAATATTTGTGATTGACATGCGCGCTCCTGTGGTAAAGGAATAATCAATTTTTTTTATAGAATATGCCATTCTTTTATAGAGCCCAGGCGCGACTGACTTGCGCAGTGGGCGTGACGAAATTTCTGCTCTTGCTCGTGTGGTTATGTGCGTGATAGCCTTGTGGTCCAGGCGGAAATCAGTCTGACCAAGAATTATTGCCAGTCCTGTGTTCCCGCCATCTGTTGGATTATTCATCAGTTATATTTATTCGCTGGGTTGGACGTGTCGCCTAACTGGCTGTGAAGGTAACACAAATTATACCGTTTTTCCCTCTAATTTTCGTAGTATCTCAGTTTTGTTTCGGAAGTTCTATTTTTGAAGTAAAAGCTACAACTTGCGTTTTCATTATGCCTTTAATAGTTTTTTGTACTTCGCGTTTAATATTTGTTGATACTCAGAAATGTGAGATGTGAATCACCATCAATAATTTTTTTCTTCCCAACTGCGTTTGTTCCATACGTTCGCAGTCGCGGCAGGGATGTTATTTGTTTCTTAGGATTATATGTGTCATAACGGAAGAAAACACACATACACCCGTCTTTGTAGAGCATATTAGCAAAAGTTTTAACGCGTATGTATTAGATTTGATGAATTTTGAAGCATCATGGTTTTAATTTTCATGTCACGATTGGTTTTTTAGACACGTATATTTGGTACAGACGTTTTGGGTTGATGAAGACAGGTTATAAAAATATTTATAATTTTATTTGATTAGTTTGCCACAAAGACGTGAACTTGTAATGTAATGCATTCTAAAATTAGGCTTCGCCAATAAACTAAGCCTGGGTTTTAAGTTAGAACAGTTACTAAGACGCCACCAATTTTATCTTTTCTGCTAGTATACAGACCTAAAATAAGACAGGGTAAAAAAATCCGAAATTTCAGAATTTTTTTAAAATAAAAAATAGATTTTGTTAAGGATTTTAACGAAATCGATAAAAGGAAAAAAAAAGAAAGGCAAAATTTAGAATTTTGTTTAAAACAAATAAAAACATATTTTGTAATGAATTTTAAAACATGCCAAGCAAGTAGTTCGTGACATGTAGTTTCAGTGTGAATTTTAAACTTTTATTTATGTTCATTGGTTTTTGCGGTTTATAAGAACCTAAAACGTGCAAAGTTTGACTTTGAAGTGCCATTATAGGAAAACTGATTGGCTAAGTTTTTTTCGTGAGAGGAAAACGTACTCAGAAGTAACGTCTAAAAATGTAACACTGCTTCATAAAATAATAAAATTACGTTTTTCTCCAACTGAACGCCCTTAATTAAAGATGTGACGCTATCATTTTACAGAGAACGGTAGTAATTTTTTTCTCGCAGTTATCAGGGAATGTGCACAAAACTGATGGTACGTCAATTTTTACAGTTTATTTATTATTATTATTTTTCATCGACTTGTAACTGAAGAGTCTAAAACAAACTAACGGGGATATACGTTGTGTACGTTCCCTGTAAACATGGTAAACATAATATGCAAATACGGTATTCAGTTTCCGAGAAAATGAATAACACGCCGAGGGCTTGTTTGAGGACTTTCTCTCGAGCTGAGGACTTGTTGAAGGGGAAGACAGACGCCAGCTAAGCGCCTTGCGTATAGAGGCGATGAGGCAAGTTGTGAGCGAATAGGAGTCGGCCTTTGAAGCTCACGACATAATGCGGTCGTTGTAGTCCAATAGCACGGAAATTACAGTTGTAACCGTATTGTTTTATTGCACGTGTCAAAAGCCAAAGGATTCTATTGCTGATGCCAGGATGAATTTTTTAATTTGCCTTCAGGATACTGAGCGCCAGTTCACTAGAAACGCGAATTTTTAAAGCCATAATCACTATAATTTTCTCTGTAATGACCTACGATATGACTAAAGTAAGAAGTGGCGTCTACAGTCAGTAAGTATGAAAACAGAATGTCCCCAGATCAGTAATTTATGGACATATGGGTATGTGCGCACACATTGCTTTTACACAAAAAAAATGCTTAAGACTTCTCTTACGCTTCCACTATACCCTGATGTACCAGTTCTAGGTTTTCAAGTCGTAATATTATATAGTATAAAGAAACAATGTGTCCAGGCAAAACCAATTTTATGTATTGCTCTAAATTGGCATTACTTGTAAAATGCTATTCGTAAATAGTAGGAGAAAAAAGTTAGTACACTGTGTTTTCTCACACTGTTTATACATAGAATTTAACGCGTAAAGCAAATTTAGCACATAAATGTTAAAGAACTTATACATAAAAATTGGTTTTGTCTGGACTCATTGTTTCTTTATAGTATATAATATTACGACTTAAAAACGCTAAGTTTGCACATGAAGGGTACAGTGGAATCGTTAATTGCTGGAGCGAAGTTGAAGACTTAAATGCCGAAACTTGCGCAGCTGTAGATCACGTAGGCGGCGCCGCAGTTAATCCTCGACCCGACACGGATAAGTTCGAACGCAAAGTTTACCGTGATTCATCACGCGTGGCGCCGACTTATCGCGCAGTGCAAGCGGGCGAATCCGTCAAGCTGTCTGGAGCGGAGTAGTTGGTTGACGGCCCATGGATGAAGTGGCGCATAACATACAGCAGCTGCCAGCAGAGATTACAATAAGGGCATGCCGTACTCGGCCCTTTATCCGTCCTCTGTGACAGTTTAGTTTAGGCGCGCTGAATCGAAACACGGACTTGTTAACAATAAAATACGTGACTCTACAACTACTCTCACTTGTGGAGCATGGCAGGTGGGCACATGCACAGACGCTCGTCCTGTGGTGTACTGAGAGAAAGGTTAAGTTACAACAACATTTGTTTGATTCATTTGGCGAAACAAATTGGTTTGTATGTTGTGAAATAAATATTTTTGGTATCGAAACAAATTTGCAAAGTGCAATATTTGGACAGTACAACTAAACACGTGCTTTGCTGCACATAGTTTCCTTGTGCCGGGGATTTTGAAAAATTAAGAGGTAGCTCCGAGAATCGATCCCGGAACCTCTTACGTTGAGGATCATTTACTAGCATCTATGGCCTAGGCTGAACGTTGGTAATTTGATGGCTCGTAAACTGCATGGTATTCAACGCTGTTAACAAATTTTATGGTTCTATTTTTAATCTTCTATAGACATTGTTTTATTCGGATTGTTTGTACCTTAAGTTAGTATATTTAATATACACTGGCAAATATAGCTTTAGTGCTAATCGTCACAGAAATGGCAACATAACTCTCAAGTGGTTCTAGGCGCGATTGCAAACTACGACATGCACAAACATTATCTTGAAAAGGACAACCAAATGTACATTTGTGTTCTTCCAAACAAAACATTACATTTGCTTTCGAAACTAGGCCTACGTTTTCAAATGTAGTATACTAAAGTATATTACATTTCACTGCTTATTTTCACTTTTACGTGTGGAGTAAAATAAACTTTCATATATATACGTAAAGGTGTTGTGTTGACTCTACTGGAAGTGACGTACTAAAAAACTTACGTTTAACAGCCATTTAGTATAGAATTCAGATGTGAAATTTATTAATAATTTTTAACCAAAATGAAC
>PNEQ01113247.1:0-33257 GCA_003012365.1 Medauroidea extradentata
TGAGGAACGCCATAAGATTCCTCTGCGCAACAACCAATCAGACGTCGAGTGGGGTGATCACGTAAGTAACGCCACGGCCGTCGGCCACGCGGCCCTGCGAGAGAAGAATCTACCGACTGAGTGCCCGTTCTCCAATAACGGGCTGGCGCACCGGGCAATTCACTATCTAATCACCAACCCCCGCTCGCGTCAACATGACAATACTAGGTATATAAATATCACTGTAGAATGTGTATAAACAGACAGGATATAATTAGGCTACTTCTGTTTGGTGTTAAACAGATGTGTTTCAAACCCACAACTCCGTATGTGCATGACTCCATAGCGATAATAGCCACCAACGGAAGGAATTATAAACCTCTGACAATTATGCAATATCCTAATATTTTCCAAAATAATAATGTAAGCAACCAAACAATTAGGTCTTCCACTGCATGAAACAGTGCCAGTTCACTCACCTGTATGGTACTTCCCCAATAGCACCACCTGTACTTGTGTATGTACAGTCCATCACACCGGTGAGTCCTGGAAGATGTGCAATATTGTACAAGCGCACCATACTTCCCGTCTGCTCAGCAAGACTGACGGAAATCGCCTGACAATGTGACACATGGTTGATGGACTAATTCCCTGCAGAGTCTGAAAAGATAGCAGTGTTAGTAACTTTGAAAGTGTCAGCATATCAGCAGTACCAAGTGCCCTTCCTCTACAGGTTTCACTAAGCCCAGGACACAGTAACTTTTGCAACTTAGAAAATGAAGCACCAGTTTCATTTCAATTCACTATGGTATATTCCTTGTAGGACAGACTTTACACACATTATGCCATGTAAAACCGTTCATCCAATAACACTGTCAACTGTTTATTCTATTTACCTGATAGCATTACGCTGTGGTCCAGTTATTATTTTTTTTTCACAATTGGTGCGAAAACCTTAAAACTTTGTTTACTTAATACTTTAAATAATGTCAAAACTTAAGAGTGGTCATAAGATGCACAAATTATTCTATAAAAACAGTTCGCAAAATGATACAAGATGTTGCTTATTTTCATAATAAAACTGGGAAGTATCAGGTCTATTTCTACCAAAAAAAAATTAGGGACAAACTATTAAATGTTTACAAAATAACAATGCAGGGATTCTTTGTTATGAAAATTATGTTGTTTTGGGAAGATAAATAGGCCTAAACAATTTAAATGTGTGTAAAACTACCAGGTGTGGTTTAAGGCCACAGGTTAATTATGCAGGTTTTGAGAGTTTAATTTTTAAATCTTGAAAGATAGCAGATATCGCATAACCATTACATAGAAATGTTGGAAATTGTTTGTACTATGTTGCCTAATTTTGTTTCAAAACATAAGTTTTGATAATTTTAACTAATTACTGACTTAATTAAATTTTCTTGAAGTCAATAACTACCCAAAATTATACAAATTTAAGTTATAAAAAATTTAGGCTACATAGTACAACAAAACAAAAAATTGCAACATTTCTATGAAATAGTTTTGTGATATCTGCTCCCTTTCAAGATTTAAAAAATAAAACTTACTAAAATTGCATGAATAGGGACCTATGGCATTAACCCCAGAGCCATATGACCCACGTTCATCTACAAATTTCCTATTATTCCATAATCACCTTTATTTTGACTCGTAACATTCGTAGTGACGTCATATGCGTAAACAAACATCTATTTTATTTTGTGGTATCGAGATCTAAAATTGAACCCCCATCTCTAAAGTAAACAGTTTAGCAGATGTACAATGAGTAGTTATACTACACATTTACCTACATACTGGTAGAATTGAAGACTGTTTGTGGGAAACAATATAAGTGCCGGAAAATAACATTTTCGGGTTTTCCATTGTCCTGTAAGCAAACATATTGTCGTCGATTTCCATTCTGTCGTCAAATTTATTGCTTTATTGCAATTCAATAATTAAATGTAACACAGAATTAAAATTATAAAATTTTATTTGACGGTTTAATATTTCATTTCCTGAACAAGTTACTAGTTGCCACTTATATTTTTTCCCACAAAAACTCCAATGTGATGCTAGAAAGTTAAATCGGTATTACATTAAAAAGGCACACTTTTACACTTGGTCTTAAAAATATTATGTGATAAAATCTCTACATTTTTCAACGAGTATGAGAAATAACAGTAGAACATATGATACAAATTATCTAGCAATCCAGTAGGTTGATATTAAATGTACTCTGTCCAATTAAATTTGTCTATGGCATACATATTGCAATGTTAATTATGAGACATTTGCTGTTATGTCAGCAAATATATTGGTTCTGGTAAAAATAATGTTATGGCAGAAATAACTGGTAAGTGTATAAAAATAAAAACAAGGTGATGAAAATTGTGGTAGACCACGCCCTTTAAGACTTAAAGCAAGAACATTTTAATGAGTAGGCCTACATTCATGTGTGCTTGTGACGGAATTAAATTCACACTTTTTACATTATATATTTATATTATAGAATAGAATGGATATTTATTGTTCTGTAGAGCATTTGCATACTACAGAACTCGTCAAAATTAGTTTACTAATATACATAAATATGTACCAATACAAATACAAAATCATAATAACAAAACAAATCTTACTAATAGGTGCGACCAATGCAGTTTAATAGTAAAAGTAACACAAAAATTGATAAGATCAGAAATAAAGACTTGATATACACACAAGTACACACAATACTTAAGTTTGCCTCATGAACAGTAGGATGGGTCTTTATAGTAGCATTGTTATTACTTATTATGATGAATGAAATACATAATAAAGCCTATGTAACATCTAAAATTGCCATATGTGAATTGCCATTTATAAATGCCAAATGCATTACACTACTGTACAGAAACTATATGTTTTAAAACACGGTTTGTGTAAAATCAGCTGTTTCTCCTCTTGATTCAGAATGCAATATCCTTGGCCAAATAGACAAGGGAGTTATGTTATGTTTGGAAAAACGACAATTTGAAATACATATTATTATTATTACTGTTTGTGATATAAATTAACAATGTGACATGTTTACCGTAAGTTATATTCAATGGAATAATTTACCTGGAAATTTACGTCGGTCTGTAAGCAGCTGTACCATCGGTGATATGGACAATCCCCTGATTTCTTGTGTTTTGTAGCATTACAAGCGGAATACAATTTCTCACGATATCGTTAGAAAAAACGATATCTCCATTTAAATTGGACTTCGTGATTCATTTTAAACGGATTAACTAAATAACGAACATTCCGATGGGGTATTCTGGCATCGTAATTGTTCACTTCTACAAAAAAATTGTCTATCGAATCCAGAACAGCGCAATTTTTACCACTATGTTAATGTAAACAATACTCACAAGTCCCTCAAACTCCACTTACACTTGAGGGAATTTTGAGGGAAAAAATTTATTGCATTGCACAGTCGTTAGTTCGAGTATACTCGAAGTGAAGTGTAACTGCTGCCAATTGTTGACTGGGAAACAAAGATCTTAACTGATTACCGCCTTCTGAATGGGCTGTTTGTCTCTGTGTAATTGGTGTTTTCATCCCAAACATTAAAAATAGAGAGGACGGATTGTCGCAAATACCTTTTACGATATATAAAAATGATTGTCGTAATTATTTTCTGTTTAAGAAACTAATTTATTGTGTAAAATAAACAATACAGCGAAATGCAGCAATAGACGATATGTCTCAAAAATGGCTCCAAATAGAAACACTTGGTTGAAAGTTGCTATACTAGTGTATTTGCGCGCTAGTATATGTATGGCCAAGAGATAGCGGCACGAGCACTTTATTAAATTTTTCATTTGTATCGGCAGTAAAAGTTCATTTACACAAAGCTATCATTTACGAAACACATTTCATATTTAAGGAAAATTAAAATAATATGTTTCTATCTCCTTTGTATTTGACTCGAGTCACTGCATTTGTCTCGAGTAAATTCCGAGGGTAGTGTCGGGTTCCCTTAGAATTCCCTCAACTTTCACTCCACTCACACTCCACCCACACTCCACTTGCGACTGTGCAATGAAAAATACTCGAAGTTCACTCCAACTTCCCTCAAGTGCTAGGCTATCAAGCAAATTTCAATGGCAGTATCGTGTTCCCTCAGAATTCCCTCAACTTTCACTCCACTCACACTCCACCCACACTCCACTTGCGACTGTGCAGTGAAAAATACTCGAAGTTCACTCCAACTTCCCTCAAGTGTCACTCGAAACGACTCTGCAATCGGGCCTGAAAGTGTTAAGTAAATTATTTAGTTCAGTTTTCCTGTCACTTTCTATTAAGTAATCATTATTAAAATCACCGCACAAAATAATCTCTGTGTCAGGTCGGTAGACCAATTTTAGGTTACTTTCAAGTAATTTAAAGAGGTGATTAAAGTTGCCAGATGGAGCTCTGTATATGTTCATAATCACCACTTTTTCATCACTTTCAGTTGTTATACAAACACTACTACACTCAAAAGTTTGGTCTTCACATATTAGATGTGTATCACATTTATAACTAATACCAGCATTATCGTTTATAAAAATACATGTGCCTCCTTTAGCCATACTATATCTACAATAGATAGCACCGAGGTAATAACCAGGAATTTTAATTTGTTTAGCTGAAGGCTCTGTTAAATGAGTTTCTGTCAAACATAATATTTGTACATCCAGGCTGCATTCTGAAGACAATTGATCAAGGTTTATTGAGAGTTCGTCTATTTTTCTATTGACACCCCTGATATTTTGATGATAAAGACACATCTGTTTTGTTTTATTTTTATCACTTTATTAGTACATGAATTTGATCTTGATAATGATTCTTTTACCCTAAAAAAGTCCTACGATTACCCACAAAAACTCGGATTTCCTGACTAGAGCCATGGCCTGGATGAATTCTGCTGGCAATGATGTCAGCAAGTTTCCTCTTCCCCACACGATTCAAATGCAGACCATGCCTCGAATGCTCGTCTCTGGTTACTCCCTCCAGCCCAACCACACCAAGGTTGCTGAACCTACCAGACTCCACACAGCCACGCAGAGCAGTGTTAATTGCCTGCACCTTCCTTTGCAGGACAGGCTTGTCATGCCGTTGCAGCGCCTCGCAGATCAACACACTGGTGTGGCTGGTTGCCCTGGCAATGTTGTGGATGTCTCTTTCAACTCTGTACTGCTTATCCCTGTCAATACTTTTACCAATTCCCCCCACAATGACAACTTGGTATGATTTACAAAAATTTGCTGTTAAACTACCTACATCTTCTACAACACTGCCAAGACCAGCATTAGGTTTACAAAAAGTGAGATCGTCATAGCCCTCACCCAGTTTTTCTTTAATACACGCTCCCATGCCTCTCGCGTGGCTGCTTCCCAAGATCAGCACCTTCCTCTTCCTCCTGGGTCTGGCAGAGTTCGTGGTTGATTCAGGAAGGATCTCGGCATCGTCTTCCTCAAGACCTGCGAGGGCGGAGAAGCTGTTCCTGAGTGGCAGCTCTGGTCGAATGGCCTGTGATCAAACAAGTGGTGGGAATGGCTCTCTGGGTATTTTGCCCTTTTTATTCTTGCCAACTACAACCCTAAAATCTTCCTGGGAAGATTTCAATTTAGCAGAGGCGCATGTGTCTCGGGGCACTTCTCTGTTTTTTCCTGTTACGTTGGCTAGTTTGCTAGTGAGTTTCACACACTCTGTTTTCCAGTGCTCAATTTCTCTTTCTTTCAGTTTCATTCCTTCTTTCAACACATCAGCATGCTTCTTTACTTCTGCCAATTTACCCTCAAACTTAAAGTGAAAACACTTCCACTCGCCCTGCGGGACAGCATCGATAACTAAATTAGAAGAGGTTAGTGAAAAGAAGTTTAATGCTCGTAATTTACTTTGATTTAGACACTAAAATAACGAGAGATCAATACAACCTTGCATCCCAAGGTCGGTAAAAGGAAGGTCGTCCCAAAACGCAAAATCTCTGTCGTTGGACAGTTGTGCATGACGTACCTTGGAGACCCGAACACTGCGGCATTTCGAATTAAACATGCTTTAAAATGCTGCATTTTATAAAATACTTAATTGTGTTACTCATTCTAACGATATGTTTACAAAGTGTCAGTGGTGAAGTACGCAGTAGATATGTTGGTTTTACACATTGTTTTGATATTTTGCATAAAAAATATGTTACTTAAATTAATCTGGGTAAACTGTAGGTTATTATAGGTTAAGGGACGTGCGTCGCACCATACAAAGTGCGAGTTTTAAACAAATTTAAAGCCGTTTTCTACTTTATGCGCCTACGTGGAGTTTTGTTGCGTTAGGCTATGGTTTTCTTTTTTGAAATAAAAACTGTTATGACAGTGTCAATACGAAGCTAATGCTGATTTTGCCGATAAACACAGTTGGCTGTAGGACATTCCACATTCAGTAGGTTACAAGTATTTTACGCCTTTGAACTTTCAGGTGATTGTCAAATTTGGATAAAGTAATACAGGGGTGTATTTTTCAACAGTTTTTTTATTTTTAAATCATTCGTCTAGTGTTTCCCCGAGTCCCGACAAAGATATTTCAAATTTCGCTTGGTTGCTTTGTGTGCCAAGCAGTGAAAATTGCCTAGACATTGGTTTTTTAGGTGCTTTAGTTTATTCTTCGTTTTTCAGTGTTCGGAGGAAATAAAAAAAAATCTTGTAAAGTGGGAGGAGGTTAAAGAGTGTAATGTAACCACATCTCTCAGGACTGCTTTTATTTTGTAAATTTTTCAAAACCATATGCTAAAATATTTATCTTAATTATACTGACAGTTCATCATCAGCATTTCAAAATTTCAAGATTCTCGTAATTTACCTAATAAGTAGAGTATTTCCACTATCAGAGTCCAAAACACTGGAATTGTTATTACTGAGATTTAAAAAACTATATGTATATAATTTTAAATATTGACACTCTGTAGGCCTACCTATTTAACAAATTCAATAATAATGCCCTCTTAAACCACCCAGGATTCCTCTCTGTTCGTATTACGCTACAAAGCATCAATTCCCTCACCATTCTCTCCAGAATGGACTGTGACTAACTCTCCGTCCTAGTCAACACATTTTGGACCATCACACTGTTGTCCTTTCTATACAGTTAGTCAGCCTTACCTTCAACTTACCCCACCCTCCTCCCTCCTCATTTAATAGCGTAACAGTCAGACTGGTCTCTCAACCCTGTTCATGTCCTTTAAATAGGGCCACCCCATTTCCTTCAGCAGCAGAGACATCCTAAAATTAGCCTCTCCTCTCTGACTTACCACTGTTTTCTCAACAGTACCTTTACCCGTTTGGCTGCCCCTCTCTTCACCATCTCCATTTCCCTCACCACAACTTCCATGTGCGGGTTCCATTCTGCAGTAGCATATTTCATCATTAACATAACCATAGTGCCATGTACATTCTTCTTCACCTCAGGGCTAACTCCTTTCAGAACCCTTCCTGGAACACTCAGGGCCTATTTCCCCTTAGAACCTACTCTCTGCACTTATTTTGTCCACCAAAGATGTTTTTGCAGTACCGTTGTAAGGTATTTGTCATCTGAAGCAATCCTGTGACTTGATCTCCCCATTTAAAAACTTCCTTACTTCTTTTCATTTTCTTCGTCTTTTTCACATTAACTATCATTTTACTTCTGATATGTTACCTCCTTACCTGCTCATTACTCTCCTGCAGCTTTTCTGTCCTACCGGCCTTTTCATTTAATACACAATCATCTGTAAACAGCCTTAATTTGCTACCCACACCCACCTCCTCGTTGTTTACTGTAACTGGAAACTGCAGGGGGCCCAGTACATTTCCTAGTGGAAGCCCCGAGGTTACCCTTCCTTCATGTGAAAAAACGTCCTCTACTTTCACCCTCTTTCTACATTCTCACAAGAAATCACTGATTACACCTCACCACATTTGTGTTCTCAAGGGCAAGAAGTACTGAGAGTATTGCATACTTTTGCTAAACAATGATGAAATAATAGCAAAAAATAATTATATATCCACAAAACCTGGATAGAATTGCATAACATGTTACTGTATGAAAAGTGCAAACTTTTGAAAAGAGATAATGTTAAAGAAATGCATCATTTTGTAAACAGTTCACAAAGATTGAAAAAATATTCTTTTGTACATTTGTAACAACTTCAATATACTCTGCGTGCGCATGAGAATGTGCGTGCATCTAGCATTTTTCAGGAAACTAATCTGCTAGGTTTGACTCAACAACTGCCGTTCTTTAAACAAGACTTTTAATAAACTAGCTAAAATACAAATTTTCAGCATGCAAACCAGGAAAAGGTACTTAAAATTACTATTGCTGAGAGGAGGTTGGTGTCGTATACATATTAGTAATAAAAGATTAGATAGACAATTCTGTCTGATTGATAGGAGTCAATAATAAAATTTTGTCTGCAAGACCAGAGTTTGTGCATTTACGATGAAACATCGTTATAAAAAGTATGACTTCATAACACCACATTCTCCATAACAATAACTTTTATGTACACATCTCTCTTTAATACATGTAAATTGTCTGAATAGAAGACAAATATTCTACAAAAGTTTTCGTGGCCATTGACAGTTGTTATAAAGAGATTTCACCGTACCTGTACCTTCGTAAATAATTGTTCTGGAAACATAATGTAGTTTGTAATACATATCCTAGCATCTGATATGGTGTGCAATAGTATTATACTGTTGTAAATATAATTTGCGAGCTATTGGACTACAACCACTTACCTCATAGCCTCTATGTTCAAGGCTCTCTGCTCTCAACTAGCATATATCTTCCCCTTGAGAACTTCTCATTAACAAAAATGCATTTTTCTGGTCAAATTATAACAACTATAATCCCTGAATTTCAATGATATGTAACTTATATTTGAACTGTAATTTGTTGTTTCCTGTAGGCAATCAAGATTCTGTGGATTTTAGTGTGCTTTACATTGGTGTTTATCAGTTTAACAGAAACAAAATTGCTGACTTTAAATATGTGAGAAACTGTTACACGTTTTACAAAAAAATTGGTCTCCTGAAAAGTTATCTAAAATAAAATTATTTGAAAATTCAGTACAACTTTTAATAATTTGCAGGAACAGTGTGTTCGGGTCAAAAAATGATTTGACACAGCAGGTCTCTTCACTCAGCTACGACTACAACAGGGACAGAATGCAAACCCAGTAAACCAAATACATTCATGACCTAAAGTGATGGTAAATGCTCTTAACTGCTACGATACCACTGCTTCTGCCATTCATGTTATTACTAAAATATATCATTACCTGAAACTGTATTAACATGTAATAGTAAAGTAGGCCTGTATCAAATACCGTACTGTAGGTTAAACTATCCAGACTTTCTTAAAAACTTTAATTTTTTCTTCCATGTTGCACACTTCTGAACATTAATACTGTCAGTTGGTGGCTTTTTGTAAGGCAGCTTTCTCACATATGGTTATGAGGGCCTGAAATTTTTTTTACAATACTTGAAATTTGCAACACACTCATTTTTTTCATCCAACCAAGAAAATTATGTGCATAATGTTACAACAGAAATTGTCTAAAATATAGACATCATTTGATAACGCAAAAATGGGACTGTTTTTCACATAACTGTCTGTACTACAAAAGTACATACACATCACATGAACACGGAAATAACTGCATCAGACAATCTTACGTTCTGCTGTCACACTTTGGATTTAATTAAATAAACCAGAAAAAATGGACCAAATTTACACAATCGATTTAATGATGTCGAACAATACCATGTAGGATCTATGATTCATAACAGCCTTTAAAAAAGTATCATGATTTACAACCGAAATATTGTTTTACATGCAGATATGGAATTTGACAATGACAGTTCAGAAAATAAATCTTGTTTAAAGGTGAACCTATATAATAAGTTGCCATCATGTGAAGTACGCTATCAGTTTAAGGCCCAGAAATTAAAGTAAATTATTATTAAAAAATATGTCCATAAACAAATATCACAAAAAAATAAGTACACTTCTGCCAGTACTGTACCTTATTTTCATTGAGTTACAAGTTAGTGCAATAATTAAGTTAAGAAAAAATATCCATGGGTTCATTGTACGTGTCTCTCTTTAGTTACCATACACCATAATGTAACACTATTCAGTATCATTTATACATGTTAGACCATTTAATGGAGCTGCATTAGACCGACATTGCTTGCGACTAAATTAGTTTCATACACACAAACAGCAAGTCATATCAACAGCAAATGTAACCCTAACAAAAACTATATAACAATGTGGAAGCCTAAAAACACATTAACATAGTCATTACAGTAGATTTACTAGTATGGTGGTTCTAACCCGAAAAATATTGTCGTCAGTGGGGTTTTAAATCGCAAAGAGGCGAGTGTGGGGAGAATAAGCAGAATAAACGGGGAACTTGAATGGCTGTGTGAAAGGCGAAGTCTAACTCTACTCGATGGAAATTGTTGGATTAGGGAACATCATATGGCCAGAGATGGTGTTCATTTAAATAGGCAAGGGTCACATGACTTTGGAGAACTGTTAGTAAGGGTAATTGAAGCACAAATGATGGAAAAAAAACTAATAAAAACGAATAAGGATGCAAGAACACTGCAAATTGAGCACACAATTTTTAAACCTAAAAAACTCATAAATTCTTCGAAACCCAAAAAGCCTGCAAAATTCAAACATCCTACAATAATCCAACAGACTAAGCCAACAAAATGCAAACAGCCTACCGAACTCCAGCCTACCAAACTCCAACCTACCGAACTCCAGCCTACTGAACTTCAGCCTACAGAACTGCAGTCTACTGAACTACAGCCCACCAAACTCCAGCCTACTGAACTCCAGTCTACTGAACTCCAGCCTACCAAACTACAGTCTACCAAACTCCAGCCTACAAAACTACAGCCTACCAAACTACAGCCTACAGAACTACAGCCTACAGAACTACAGCCTACCAAACTCCAGCCTACAGAACTACAATCTACCAAACTACAGCCTACCAAACTACAGCCTACTGAACTACAGCCCACCAAACTCCAGCCTACTGAACTCCTGCCTACTGAACTCCAGCCTACTGAACTCCAGCCTACTGAACTCCAGTCTACTGAACTCCAGCCTACTGAACTGCAGTCTACTGAACTCCAGCCTACTGAACTCCAGCCTACTGAACTGCAGTCTACTGAACTCCTGCCTACTGAACTCCAGCCTACTGAACTCCAGTCTACTGAACTCCAGTCTACTGAACTACAGCCTACTGAACTAAAGCCCACCAAACTCCAGCCTACTGAACTCCAGTCTACTGAACTACAGCCCACCAAACTCCAGCCTACTGAACCCCAGCCTACTAAACTCCAGCCTACGGAACTCCAGCCTACTGAACTCCAGCCTACTGAACTCCAGCCTACCAAACTCCAGCCTACCGAACTACAGCCTACCAAACTACAGCCTACATAACTACAGCCTACCAAACTCCAGCCTACAGAACTACAGCCTACCAAACTCCAGCCTACAGAACTACAATCTACCAAACTCCAGCAGCCACAACCACAACAGTGTACAACACATCCGCATTCCACAGGAAAACAAAATCCAGGAAAGTACTCTAATATTAGCATTTGAATCAAAACATCCAGCCATTAAGACATAAGACACAAAGTATAGAAGTTTTACTTAGTGATCTAAAGCAAATCCATTGTATATGTATATGTGAATATTGGTGTGAGGAAAGTGAGCTTCATACGTTAGTTCTAGATGAATATGAACTAGCTAGCTATTATTGTAGAGTTTTGCAAAAGTGTGGTGGAGTTTGCATTTTTGTACAGAGTAATATATATTTTAAGAGAAGACATGATATTGACGCGGGTCGTTCCGCAACTCCCTCTCTCTGAGCCCGTCGTGCTCATCAAGCCACCATTACGGAACGGGCCGAGTGCCCGTACAGCCACGGCATATGGGAACGCACCGGGCCACGTGGGCACACAAGGTAGCGGCGTCCAGATGCCGTCCCCGCGACGCCGGGTGCCACCAGCATGTGCGTCGGTCCCATAGAACTGCCAGAAAATGGTAGGAATGTGGCCCCTTGACGAGAAGATGAACACTGTGTAAAAGCCCTCCCGTGCTTTTCCCGTCAAGGGGAGTTATGCCATTTAACAGGCAATAATATAGAAAGGCCAGGGGTAAGTGTGTTTCATGTGTACTGTGCCCCCTCTCAAATTTTTCGTATTTAACCTCAATACCAGTAAAACACCCCTGTGCCTCGCGACAACTTGGACTCGCCCACGCAACAACTTGCCGCCCAAATATCTACACACGTTCTCCCCCAAACAGATTCATGTTTTATTTGTTCTGTAATTGCCAGTGTTGTGTTATAATTATTTCTATTCAAATAACGTCCAAATTCAGTGTCTACGTTTTTAAATGTTGTATGGTTCAAAATTTCATGTAACTATAAATTACGTAAACTCTCTATAAACTGTCCCGTTATTCAAATTTGGGACTCTAACCCTCAAGCTGTGCTATTATGAGTGTTTTGGGCCTTTGCCCCTGTTTAATTTAGTGATTTTGACAAGGACCAAGCCGCATGCCCTCGGAACAGCCCGTCCTGCGCACCATGCGTGCAGGAACACACCTGGATACCAGTACTGCGGGCGCATATGGGAAAGCACCCGGCAGCGTAGTCTCAAGAGGCCACGGCGTCCCGATGCCGCCCCCGCAGTCAAACACAATGTCCAGCCATAAAACAAACCCTCTTGAACTCCAACAATTGCGGGGAATACGTCCCATCAAGCCTAAAAGCCACAAACACGCTGTGAACCACGACGTGTCATTGTGCGTGTTCTGTGTGAGTGAGGGAAAAGGGGGCACGTGTGTAGTGTGATAAAGAGACGTCCTAGGCCAGGGGTAACATTGTTCCCCAAAATTCAGCCCCCGGGAAAGATTTGTCAGGTCTAACCTCAAACTCGGGTAGAAACACCCCTGCGCCTAACGTAATATTGGACTCGTCCAACCGGCAACCTCTGCCGTGTAAATTCTTTAAAACTTCTAATTGTTAAAATACTTTTCTTTATAACATTGCTCTCTAGATTTTTCATTTAATAATATTAAAATAATTCTCTGTTATTAATGTAATTTAAATGCACGTAACCTAAAATATTGTCTGACATAAAATTTTCAAAACATAAAAATGAACATTCCAAACAACCTTTTGGACATTAATCATCAAGCCTAAATTTTATACAAATTTTCCAAGTGCTTTGTTTATATGTTGTAAGTGTTTTACATGTGAACGAAGTTTTGGCGCGCTCAGCAGCAAGGTCGGCCTGAGCCCGCCAAGGTTTCGGCAGTTGACTACTGGCGGCATGTAGAGGCGGTTCGGCTACGGTCGCCCGGGCACCAGCATCTCGTTTGTCTTATCATTCACTGCAATAGTCGATTTCTTTCTTTGTCTGGAACAGTAATTTAACGTAATTTATGTGCCCGGGTTAACCCCTCTCCCCTGTCGAGTCGTTCGGCGCCCAGGGGCTTTTCATACCGTAATTTTCTACTTCCCACCACGTGAGAATTATACTGCGTGGCCTACCGGACGGGCCAGGTCCGGATCCGTTTCATACATCGCCAGGATTGTGTTTGTACTGGGAGACTGATGTGAGTTAAAAATAACGCCTTGCCTATATATATATATATATATATATATATATATATATATATCTGTGTTATTATTGACTTCGCCGCTTCACTGTGTTTCAGGGCACGGGACCCTACAACCAGGTGACGTAAGTGTTTATATGGGTGTACAGGTGCCCGAAATCCCTGTCGAGTGCATTGTGTGAGTATGGATATGAGCGTGGGGAGGGCCATAACACTCCCCTGAGTAAGTAGAACGGCGGAGGACGAGGAGATTTTGAAGCCGGCCGTCGGC
The DNA here is from genome assembly GCA_003012365.1 of Medauroidea extradentata. Classification (NCBI taxonomy): domain Eukaryota; kingdom Metazoa; phylum Arthropoda; class Insecta; order Phasmatodea; family Phasmatidae; genus Medauroidea; species Medauroidea extradentata. The sequence goes on from PNEQ01113247.1 coordinate 13,958, forward strand.
CACACGACCCTGAGATAACTCCACTCGTAACATCTGAGTGCCGGTTCTCTGCTAACCGGCTGGCGCCTAGTCGGGGACGATCTTAAAGCACGCTAGTATTTTCTCATCACCATATCCTCCACCCTCGACCTCGTCAAGTTGACCGCAACTAAGGGCTTCAGTTTGCATTGTCAAGACATGTAGCAACGTACGCGCTTCAATTCGCGCAAACGGGACCTTTGTGAAGTGAATAGTGCGTGTGAACGGGACATTTCGGGCACGCCACGGCCACGTGGTCGCCATTGTACGTGACGCGGAAGGATGAGTGCGCGAAGGCGGCCATTTTGCGCGAGCATTCCAACAACCACCCCCTCGCCCCTACACCTACCGGCTAGGTGGATGGCAGAGAGCACTCAAGGACAACCACCCCTCCGCCCGGAATATCGATCGCCGAGACTACATCCCCTCCCGCGCCGTGCGAGGGAGACAGCCGCGCCGAGACCGGTGACCGTGCGGAGGAATAGCTGACCACCGCGGCACACATCCAGGACCGTGCAACTGCGCCCCACTACCACGCTCGTGTTACCGCGATACCGCACAATGGCATACTACAGCAATTGTGGCAACGTCGCCCACGTTTGCAACGACTGTCTTGGACAGATATCAGAAAATCCGGCGGAACACAAGTGTCGCTTAAAGACAGTAAACGCGAGCTGGCAACCACAGGATCCCTTCCGCGACTTCCGCGACGAGCTGCTACAGATAGCGCCCGATGGCATCCCCACACAAACGTGCACGTATTGCGGGAAATTACGACAAGACGCGAACAAATGGACACACGTTGCGCCCACGGCCGTATGCTATTGCGCCGCGCAACAAGACTACTGGAAATCAACAACAAAGCGTGAGGTAGACAAAACAAACGTGTGTGACAGCATGATGTGCGGACACTACGGACCTTGCACGGCGCAGTATGAGAGTTGCGCCCGGAAGTACCATGAAAGTTGTGTCTCTGCCACCGAGGCCGACCGGATGCTAACGGGATTGTTCCGATGCGACCAGTGTGACACCATCAACCCTCACAAGACCGATACGCGAACAGACAGTACTAGCAACCAGGGGGATGGGGAAACAACTGCTATTGGAACGGCGGGACGCTGCCAACGTCCGCGTTGTCGCGAGAGGGGCACGCCCCCCTCACCCGTAAATTCTGCGGAAGCAGAACACACACAGAGTGCTTAGTTGCAGAGGAACGGACCACCGTAGTAGGAGAGGGCTTCGTGTGCTACGTCTGCCTAGCGGTCACCAGCTATAGGCGGCCTCAATCACAGGAGAGACCAATCCCAGCTATCGGGACCCTCACGCCACGAACAACTGGCCAAGCACCGCCGACTACCGTCGCGATGATACAGAACATCACACTCCCACCCACGGTCACGGGCCCGACAAGTTTTGTGAGTACACCACGGGAAACGAACCCAGAGATGGCAATACCAACCGTTACGAATACACCCCACCACTTCCAATCGCTGCCCACGTTCGCAGGGTTACCGAGCGAGGACCCTGCCGACTTCATCGCAGACTGCACCAAACGTCTCCAGAAGTATGGCATTGTCCCCGACGAATGGGCACAGTGTGTGGGTAGGCAACTGGTGGGCCAAGCAGGGAAATGGTGGTGTAACATGACGCGCTACGGGATGCAATGGCACGAATTCCATAGTTCATTCATGGCGCAATATGGGGAGACCTTTGGGTCACTGCAATCTCAGAGTCACTTGGCACTAGAGCCACAGGGAAGCGAACCTCTATCCGCGTTCGTGTCACGAAATTATCACGTGCTCCGCAAATATCAATCACACCTGACAGACAGACAGGTACTCACGGCAATTATCGAAACAGCAAGACCCGAGTTCCGCGCTTCATTGGTGCCGTTGCTACACTACATTGCGAGTGAATTCATCAGAGCAGCAACTCTGTTCGTACGCCAGACGCTCCAGCCGGCAACGCCGCGCCCACAGCGACCAGCAGCTGTCAGCCACGCAGAAGGGAGTGCGCCGCCAACCAGCATGGCGGGCAACACAACAGGTGACGCAACTCGACCACGCCGGGGAAACACCAGGTATGAGAGTGACCACACTATTCCTAAGAGTGTTGACAACCATGTACCTAGTCGCCCATTCCAACTGGACTATAGCCAACCACCACGATACCCATGTCGATACTGTGACGGCCGCCAAATGCATTGGCACAAGGACTGCCCTAAAGCGCCTGCGCGCAATACGCGAAATAGCCACATGAGGGGCCACCCGCCGGGAAACTACCAGTAGGGGTCACGGGGCCTGACGCTCCCGGCGACCCGCAGTCAAACGTAAACAAACACGAACCTACTCCACAGTCAGCCTTGCTCACCCAGATATACTGTAAACACCACCCATCTTTAAGAATACTGGTTAACGTCAACAATCTCCACTGCTACGCAATTGTTGATACCGCGGCCTCACATAACTTTGTCCGACCCGAACTTGTTCCCAACCGAACTGTTGACCGTGTAAATCAGAATGTACTACTAGCCACCCGGACTGGAAAGTGTGTGACCATCGGCCAAGCCACAATTACCGTTCGCATACGCGACCTTGAGACAACCACAACCGCTTTAGTCACCCCGGAACTCAGGGAGGATGTCTCCTTGGGCCTACCCTGGCTCACGGAACAAAACACAGTAGTAGAAGCAGCGGCACGACGAATAAACTTTGGCACGAGCGAACGCCGCACGGCCTATGGGACTGGGCATCGAACCAGCGACCCACAGCCGGCGGTGCGGTTGAGCGACATCACCAATATTGTACCGTCAGCACACCAGGCTGCCTTCCAGCGACTGTTAGACAAGAGGCGCGAGGTGTTCGCCGATGGCGACAAACTGAGGCGCACAGCAGGGACAGAACATCAGATTCAGCTCAACACAGACCGACCTATATACACACCCCCGAGGAGCTATCTACCCCATCAAGCAAAACTTATAATGAAATAAATCCAGGAGATGCTTGTGGATGGTGTGATAGAGCCGGCAAACAGTCGCTACAATTCGCCCATTACATTAGCACCTAAAAAGGACGGCACGCTACGTTTTTGTGTGGACATGCGCTGCGTCAACCAGGCCACGAAGAGCCAGGCCCCGCCGTATATCAGTGTGAGGATTGCCCTTAACACCATTGGTCACGCCTCAATATTCACCACCCTAGACTTGCGCCGCGGCTACTGGCAGATACCGGTACGCCAGAGCGACAGAGAAAAGACGGTGTTCACGGCCCCCGACAGCAGCCGGTATCAGTTTTGCGCCATGCCCTTCGGATTGCAGGGTGCTCCCGCCAAATTTCAGACCATGATGGTTCAGGTCCTGGAGGGTCTGTCGGGCGAATTCACCCTGGCATATCTGGACGACTTACTCATTTGGTCCAGAACTTGGGAGGAACATCTAACCCACTTGTCCCTCGTGCTAGAGGGTCTCGCCATCAACGGCTTAACGTGCTCCATCAAGAAGTGCCAAATCGGCAGAGCGAGGTAGAATTCCTGGGACATGTAGTGAAAGAGGAAGGGGTGAAAGCGAACGCCGAACATCTGCGCCTGATCAACGAACACCAACCGCCCACCACACGCAAGCAACTGCGTAAGTTCTTCGGACTCATTAATTGGCTGAGAGAGCACATCCAGGACTTCGCGACAATCACCGCCCCCCTATCCCACTACTGTCGCCCCAGAAACACTATGTCTGGACTGCCGAAGCAGAGGAGGCATTCCAGGAGGTCAAAAGGAAGTTCGCGCAGTGCAGAACACTAGCACACTACGACCACCAACGCAAGCTGTATTTACAGACGGACGCAAGCCAGGAGGGAAAAGGGGCAGTTCTATACTAGTACGGCGCACAAGGAGATCGACGCTTGATAGACAACGCAAGCGCGAAATTCGGCCGACCGAGAGACGCTATCACGTGAACGAACAGGAATGCCTCGCAGTAGTATGGGCAATGAAGCGCTATCGCGCTTATTTGGAATACCAATGGTTTGTGCTATGCACCGATAATAGGTGCTTAGTCTGGTTTCAAACAATGCGAGATGCGTGCAGCAAGTTAGCCAGGTGGTCAATGACCCTGCAGTCATATGACTACAAGGTCGAGCACATGGCGGGGCAGGAGAATCAACTGGCCGACGCGCTATCACAATCCCCTCGCCCCGATGTCATAGTGTACAATGAGAACGACTGGGAGGAGATACTACCACCGGAGCGCCCACGCCAAGGGGGGTGCAGTTGTACCAACTCACTGCGGAGGAGCGCCAAGACAACATCAACCAGATACACGAGCAAGTGGTGGTGGCGCAACAGAGCTGACCACAGTGACAGCAGAAGCACGTGGATTGCGAAAACGGGGTAGTAGAGCACTGGAGAGTGGTAGACGGACGAGTCGAGAGCCGCCCCCCGACACACGAGGGACCATGGAAGCTGTTTGTACCCGAGAGCGAGCGAAATAGAGTATTACAGCACGCACACGACAGCCAATTCGCCGGCCACCCCGGCGCACACCAGACACAGCGAAATATCGCGCAACTGTTCTACTGGCCCGGGATGAACCGCCCGACGAGACAATAAGTGCGACAGTGTGATGTCTGTAACTGCTACAAGTCGCGGTGCCCCGACGGCCAGCAACAGCAACAACCCCGCATACCCACCGAGCCATTTGAGACAGTAGCTCTTGACCTCATGGGACCCTACACCCGGTCTACAGGCGGAAAAGGGTTCATCTTGGTGGTTACTGATCTGTTCTCACGGTGGACGGAGGCCTATGCGATGGCTAGCACGCGAGTTAAGGCACTGGTCAGGACCTTAAACACCGAATTCTACGCCCGCTGGGGATACCCTAAGGTCCTGCTAACGGACAATGGCGCCCAATTCACCGGCCAGATGTGAAGAGATGCTTGCGAGAAGTGGGGCATGTACCACCATATCCCGGCCATTTACTACCCCCGCGCTAACCCCACGGAATGGTGGAACCAGGAGCTGAAAACGCAACTACGCATCCGTGGGGGCGGAAACATGAAAGTTGGGTGGAACATCTGCCGGCCGCACTCGTCACACTCCGTTGCCGAGTAAACGCAGCAACCGGCCAAACACCCGCCGCTGCCCTGATAGGCAGTAACTTGAAGCTGCCGGGAAAATACCACTGTGCCCCGAGGGGGGAGGAACTGGGAGATGAAGACAGCAGGACAAACAGGAGAGCGACACAGCATACCGCCATGCGGGAGACCCAACTACACTATACGAGTCAGTGGCTAAAGCACACAAACCGGCCGCCGACGATTTTGCGCCCAGGCCAGAATGTGTACGCCAAGACACATCCCCTGTTGGCTGGGAGCAAAAAGTACTGTGCGGGAATCGCAGAAAAGTGGAGTGGGCCGCACAAGGTGGTACGTGCGTATGGACCCACGAGCTACCTGATATAACGCGGAAGGGGCAGAGCAGTAAAGGTGCACCGAGACGACCTGCGTGTGGCGCAGGGCGACGCGACTATGGAAACCCCCACGACGCCAAGAAGGCGACACACAGAAGAGGGAACGGCGCCGGGCGAAGAGACACCACGAGCAGAGGAGACGACGCCCGCCGGGTGTATCAGGCATCTTTTCACGGGCAACCCACCGGGTCCAGTGGCCCTGGAACCTGGTAACCGAGAAGGACCGGCCACACAAAAAGGTGGAGGCTTGTCGCGAACCCCAGCATCGGACGCGACAAGGCCAGCAGATACGGAGGGGGAAGGAGACCCCACCGCGGTGCTTGCACACGGCCCGGCACTCCGCGTCGGGACGTCGCCGAGCAGCGGGCCCGACGGTCACACCCATGGTAACGTCCCAGGGGTGACCATTACGGGACCACCACGACACGCGAGGACCCCAAGAGGAGCGGTTGCTTCAAACCCCGGCAAGCCACCAGGGGGAGACTGCGAGTGGACTCCCTCTAGTCCCGCGACGGACAACACACGGTGCAGCATGGGCGACACCTGGACGACGAGAACTCATCAGGATGGACGGCTGGTTACGCTGCTCCCTCCCCGCTGCAGCCCGCGTGGACACAGGTCCCGGGTCGATGCAGCCATCACCCCAGGTCGCTGATGAAAGGCCAACCCGAAAAGACACAGAGGGCTTCAGGCCTCCTCGCCGCTCCAAATGCCTGCGCTGCGGGGTGCGCCCCGATTGCCCCACCTGCACGGGCGACAGGGCGCCTCACAACACCCCGGCCAGACCGACGGAGACACACTTCCCGACAACCCAGCAGTGGCGCTACAGACTCCGACCGCGGCCGACGGGCCCGCGGAGCCACCCCTGTTGCAGGTAAGAGACGGGGGGCGTCGTGGTGCACAGACGGGCTCCAGGAGGGGGGGGCCGTTTGACGCGGACCAAGCCGCATGCCCTCGGAACAGCCCGTCGTGCGCACCACGCGTGCAGGAACACACCTGGATACTAGTACTGTGGGCGCATATGGGAAAGCGCCCGGCAGCGTGGTCTCAAGAGGCCACGGCGTCCCGACGCCGCCCCCGCAGTCAAACACAATGTCCAGCAATAAAACAAACCCTCTTGAACTCCAACAATTGCGGGGAATACGTTCCATCAAGCCTAAAAGCCACAAACACGCTGTGAACCACGACGTGTCAGTGCGCGTGTTCTGTGTGAGTGAGGGAAAAGGGGACACGTGTGTAGTGTGATAAAGAGACGTCCTAGGCCAGGGGCAACCTTGTTCCCCAAAATTCAGTCCCCGGGAAAGACTTGTCATATCTAAACTCAAACTCGGGTAGAAACACCCCTGCGCCTAACGTAATATTGGACTCGTCCAACCGGCAACCTCTGCCGTGTAAATTCTTTAAAACTTCTAATTGTTAAAATATATTTCTTTATAACATTGCTCTCTAGATTTTTCATTTAATAATATTAAAATAATTCTCTGTTATTAATGTAATTTAAATGCACGTAACGTAAAATATTGTCTGACATAAAATTTTCAAAACATAAAAATTAACATTCTAAACAACCTTTTGGACATTAATCAACAAGCCATAATTTTATACAAATTTTCCAAGTGCTTTGTTTATATGTTGTAAGTGTTTTATGTGTGAACGAAGTTTTGGCGGGCTCAGCAGCGAGATCGCCCTGAGCCCGCCAATGCTTCGGCAGTTGACTACTGGCGGTGTGTAGAGGCGGTTCGGCTATGGTCGCCCGGGCACCAGCATCTCTTTTGTCTTATCATTCACTGCAATAGTAGTTTTCTTTCTTTGTCTGGAACAGTAAATTAACGTAATTTATGTGCCCGGGTTAACCCCTCTCCCCTGTCGAAACGTTCCGCGCCCAGGGGCTTTTCATACCGTAATTTTCCACTTCCCACCACGTGGGAATTTTACGCGTCGCCTACAGGACGGGCCGGGTCCGGATCCGTTTCATACATTGCCAGGATTGTGTTTGTACTGGGAGACCGATGTGAGTAAATAACGCCTTGCCTATATACATCTGTGTTATTATTGACTTCGCCGCTTCACTGTGTTTCAGGGCACGGGACCCTACAACCTGGTGACGTGTTTATATGGGTTACAGGTGCCCGAAATCCCTGTCGAGTGCATTGTGTGAGTATGGATATGAGCGTAGGGAGGGCCATAACACTCCCCTGAGTGAGGAGAACAGCAGAGTACGAGAAGATTTTGAAGCCGGCTGTCGGCCACACGACCCTGAGATAACTCCACTCGTAACATCTGAGTGCCGGTTCTCTGCTAACCGGCTGGCGCCTAGTCGGGATCGATCTTAAAGCATTAAAGCATTTTCTCATCACCATCTCCTCCACCCTCGTCTCCATCAATTTTGTGTTTTTCGGCGAGTGCTTCAAGCGCTTTGGCGGCACGACGTCATGCATGCGGGAAGGACTCGCCAGTTGGCATTACGCGGCGGCGTGCTAGTCACTCCGGGCCCTTCACAACTTTGCATAGTCAGTAGCGTACCAATAGTCATTCTTTTGTCTGGAACATTTTCTTTTGACTTTGCTGGCCCGGAGGTGTACCGTTCACCCCTGCAACTCGTCGCCCAGGGGCATTACTTGAATTATCTTTTTCACTCGTGTAGTGAATTTTCACGTAACAGTATCGCCCACCGGTCGGGCTTAGGGCCGGGTCCGCTATTTGAGCCACCAGTGTTGTATGATTGGAGCATGGTGCTTTACCAATAAATACGTTTTTCCAGTTACAGGTGCGTATTTATTACTTGCCGCTTCACGGCCATAAGGGCTTGGTACCCTTCAACCCGCATTCCAGTGCTATACCTACAGTGTGTTTATGTGTGTACTTTTCTACTTTAGTGCTATGGGCATGGGGAACGCCATAAGATTCCCCTGCGTAAGTAACTTATTGAAGTAGAGTGGGGAGTGTTCAGCAACGCCACGGCCGTCGGTCACGTGGCCCTGAAACCTAGAGTCTCTGCTGTCATGAGTGCCCGTTCTCTCTTAACAGGCTGGCGCACCGGGCAAACAACACTTATTCACGAAACCCACTCACGTCAATATTGAGTCTTTCTCAGACGAAAAGAATTTTTAAGTTGCTTGTATTGAATTAATTGATATTGATAAGATGCCAGTGATATAAGTGTGTATTTACAGGTCCCCTACAAGCAGCAAAAATATATTTTTTTTATCAAATTAGAGCAGTTGTTAGTTAAAATAGTAAACATTAAACATAAGGTAATAATATGTGGAGATTTTGACATAAATTTAAATACAGAAAACAATGATGTAACTTGCTATATGAATATTCTATACTCTTACAGGCTACTTCATATGACTAATTTTGCAACAAGGGAAACAAATACCATTTCAACTTGTATTGATCATATGATAGTTAGCAAAAATATAAATTATTTTGAAATAAAACAAGTAGTCAGTGAGCTGTCTGAACACTATGGGCAGTTGTTAGTTATAAAATGTGCAAATATATTGCAGGAAATACAGTTATCTTATAAGAGAGATTACATAAATATATAAATGCTTTCTACTATGACCTAAGTCTGGAAGATTGGGCTCCAGTTTTTTCAGCTGGCCCTGTTGACGTCAAATTCAGGAAATTCATGAATATTTTTGCTTTAATTTTTAACAAGCATTTTACCAAAAAATTGTGCAGGTTAAATCAATGGAAAAGTTCAAACAAATGGATTACAAAGGGAATTTTAAAGTCTAGTAAAATCTTAAATTGTTGCATATAAAAAGCAAATATGACAAATCATCAGATTTTGTAAATTATTATAAAAGATATAAAAACATTTATAGAACGATTCTAAGAAAAGCAAAACTACTCTTCATTGACCAGTACATACAAAATTCTAAAAACAGCCCTAAAGCAATTTGGACTGTAATAAAAAATGAATCTGGTACTCGTAAATCTTTAAAACAAAATATGGAAATATCTGGATGAAATGGAAACATTTTAACATCTGCACTTAAAACAGCAAATTATATAAATGGGTACTTATGTAAAATATCAGAACATATTTGTAGTTCAATAAAACAACAGACAACATGTGACTGGAAATCAAAAACTGCAGCTACATCTCTGTATTTATATACAGTAAACTTTTCTGAAATGACAAAATGCATCAGTAGTTTGAAAAATAAAAATTCAACAGGTATGGATGGCATTCCAGTAACAATAATAAAAGACTGTATCAAACTGCTAGTAAAACCACTCACTCACATAATAAATGAATCTTTTTCAACAGGTACTTTTCCTGATGATCTCAAACTAGCTAAAGTTATTCCACTGTTCAAAAAGGGAGATAAAACAAACATTGTAAACTATAGGCCCATTTCTCTGCTAAGCTCCTTTTAAAAATTTTTTGAAATAATACTGAAGAATAGAATAGTTAATTTTCTCACAAAATTTAAACTGCTTAGCAACTTTCAACATGGGTTTTTAAAAGGAAAAAACACAGAAACAGCAATAGGAGAATTCATTGAAAATATAATAACATGCAGTGACAAGTCGTGTAGTTCGTTGGGGGTGTTCCTGGACTTAACCAAAGAGTTTGACACCATTGATAATAAACTTTAACTGGAGAAATTAGAACGTATAGGAATCAGGGGAAAGTCAAATACCTTACTAAATTCATACTTGACGAATAGAAGACAAGTTGTTGAAGTAACAATAGTTCCACAAGGGAGTGTCCTTGGACCTCTATTATTTATTATCTATTTAAATGATTTAGAACTTCAACTGGATAATGTAGCTGTTGTTTAATTTGCAAGGTGACACAAACTTACTCGTAAAACCATGTCAGGATATGACTCTAGAAAACAGTGCATCAAATATTATTTGCAAACTAACTTCCTGGTTTGCTTCCAATAAGTTAGCTTTAAATCTGGAAAAAATAAAGTGCATCCTGTTTAATCCAAAAACCGGAGCTAATGAAACAAAAATAAGTGTGCAAAACAAATTTATTAGCTGTGTGAAAGAAACCTGTTTTCTTGGCTTGAATATTAATGACAAATTATCGTGGAAAGCCCATGTAAGGCACATTGTTAAAAAAGTTGAACAAGTCGTGCTATATACTTAAATCTTTATCAGGACTAACCTCAATAAAATGTTTGAAATCAGTTTATTTTTCTTACATCCACTCTCATATCAGTTATGGCATAATTTTCTGGGGTACAAGTAAATTCAATTTACAAACAGTTTTTATTGCTCAAAAAAGGGCCTTGCGCATAATAAAATGCTTACATTCTAACAAAAAGTTGCAGAAACATATTCAGGATGTTAGGTATTCTCCCAGTACCTTGCGTGTATATCTACAAGACAATCCTTTACATACGCAAAAATAAAATTAAATATGACACAAATGTCCAAGTTCATTGCCACAACACCAGAACGAAGAATAATTTCCATCTAAAAACTGTATTTAGAGCACAGGTTAAAGACAGTAAATAACGTCGGGATAAGGTTCTACAACAAACTACCTGAAAATATCAAAATTCTAAATGGGGATAAGACTGTTCAAAGAGCATTTGTATACATTTCTGCTAAAAAATTCATTTTATAGTTTTGAAGAATATTTGTCTGACAATTAAATTTTTGATCCTAGTTTTAAGCAAAAATAAAAACTAGGCACACATATTTGACGTGAGTGGGGGTCGTGATTAAGTGTTGTTTGCCCGATGCGCCAGCCCGTTAAGGGATATGGTGCACGCTGAAAATCAGTCATGTGTGGGAATAAGCCGCAAATAGGCTTAAACCGTCCACAAACGCGTACTTGTATGTTATCAGCGCGCAGTTAGATCGTATATAACGCAGGGAGCCGGATATCGGCAGTCAGTTGGCAGCGAGCCTTCGTAGAGTGTGGGTGTACTTCTCTTCGCTGTGTGCTATGACATCTAGCGGCCACTGCTTGAACCACCTTAAATGTAGCTTTTTCTTTTGTTCTTTTCTGCTTCGCCATTCGCATCGCTCGGACTCTTCCTACTCGGACTAAACAAAAGGCGAGGGAGGGGGGAAAGAGGCGAAGAGTGTGGGTAGTGAAATTACTTATCACTAAAAGTCTCGCATCACCAGGAGTGACGCGGCGTGGCTAGGGACATATCGACACACACAGCCCAAACCTCTGGACCTAGACACACGAAACTTTCAAGGTGACTTCTCCTCACGCCGTGAACACCAACCAAGGAGGCATTTTTCTAAATTGGGAAATTAAAGTGGTGACAGGAAGTAAATGAGTTTTGCAAGATTACGAATTTTTTTTTGCTTCAAAATATAATGTATTCACATACATACTACAATATTTTTAGATTTTTTCAAATTTCTAAATGAAGGGTGAAAAACTTAAAATGTGTTTTAAACAAATACTTTTCAACCTGCTTAGATATCTAATTGATTCTTACAAGCTTTCATAAATACTTATAAAAAAACCTGCTTTCATTGTGTTTTTTCCTTAAAATTTTACCCAAAATGCCATTAAGAAATGTAATGTGTTTCCAGGTAATTCTCAGTAATTCGTGAACCCATGGAGATAACGAGATTTTTTTGAATAGGAATGTAGCTTACGTGACAAGTTATTTCCTCCCCCCTTGAAATCTGACATCAGGTGTGTAAATGGAAGTAAAATGTTCCAGAATTTCGGCAAAATGAGCATGGTTATGGATTAATAATTCCAAAGATGTTACTCTTCGCCATTGGATTTATGAAAACACCTTTTGGTTTTGGATCCCATACACACATAAGAATTCTGATGACATGTCTTGGTGTTGTCGGGTATTATGTAAGTCTGCGGTGAGAGAGATTTATAGCATCCCTTGTAATAGATTGCGACAGGAAATTTCTCTGATATTTTGCACACACACGTTAGTAGCAGAACATGTTTATATTTGAAGCATATGACAAAGTTGTGAAATGTTAAAAGCATAGAGGACGCAGCCGCCACGGGACAAGCTTAGAGCCGGTGAGGGGTGACATGAGCTGGATACAGAGCAGTGCCTCTAATGAGGACGGGAGATTTACCTAATGAAGCACTACAATCCAACCAGCCGGGAATCGAACCGGAGTTACTATAATGTTGTTCAATTTTGACAGAATACCTGCAGATATCGTTGTCTCAAATATTTCCTTTATTTTTCTTGTACAAAACATTATAGCCGAGGACTAAACGACAGTAACTGCCATATTATGATACACAACTATTAGGGAATGTATCCTGTTTACTTTAACATTTTAAGAATAGGTACTAAAATTTTGTTAAATTTTTAACAACAGTAACGGATGAAGCTGCAGCCGGGAAGGTAGTTATATATAACTGGTTTTCAGACAGTCTAACTTTTTCATATTTTAAGATTTCATAAAGTGTCAATGCTATAATAATTATGTACTTCATTTACATATTAGGTAAGCACGATAAAACACTCCTTTTTGGTAACTAAATACAAATTCCATATCCGAAATGCCAGCATACGTTTATATGTTTTCGTACTGAAATATTCGCCGTCGCAGTATGTCATGCATGTATTTTAACGTCTTTAGGAAAGTACTTAAACTGCGCAATTATTTCAGTTTACAATGACAAAACTACACACAAATTATAAAAATGGAAAATATTACGTTACATGATAAATTTAAGTTGGGATCTCGGGCTGCACGGCTCTGAGGTGAATAGCAAACGGTTCCGGTATTAATTGAGTCTATTGCAGCTAACAATCAGTAAGACAACCTTGAAGACCTCAGAGCACACGACACGCGTGCGCCCCGACCGAGCTCAATACCGAGACTGAATTGCAAGATGGCGAGCACGTGGCAATCTCCCTCGTGCGCGCCACTCGCCAAATAAAAAGTTAAAAATAGCTTGAGATTGTTTTAGATGAAAGTACATACACAACACTGATGGAAATAATTAATAAAATTTTACTGCGATGAAACACAGGAAATAGATGAACATTTTAGACACTCGTGGATGATAAAGTTGGAAGTAAAGATATTAATGAAACAATTACACAGCACTTGCATTTGTCGGTACTTAATTGTTTTTGACGTGCCGACAGAACACACACTAGAAAACCTTTTCACAAACTCTTTTCAAAACATAAAAACCTGACAACAAAAATTAAAGTACTGTCTTATACGTCTTTTTGACGCGAGTATGCTGAAAATAACCACGTTACTACGGGAGATCTCTTAAGTTCCTTCCCGTTGACCGTCCCCACTTCAATTCCCTGTTGGGTCCTTAAAACTGAAATGTCTGGTATGTTTATCATTACGCTGGTGTGTTGCACTGACAAGTTACAGACTAAAACCTACGTGTCACTTACGTGGCTAATTTCTCCGTGAGGAGAGAGAGTTCGACTAAACGACCAATGGCCGGTGATACTACGAATGTCTTGTAATTTTTGTGCTAATTAGTTTGTTCATTTGTCGTGTCGTTAATGAGTTCCCTCTTGGTAATTTTTGCCACGTGGGTGGGCGTGATCCGATATGCGGATGTTGTGTTCCTGTTCCTACCTGGCTGATGATCCATGCACACGTCGTCGGGTGCACAGCTGACGTAGGGTGCGCGGGGGCACTGTTGACGGTGATGGTGGCGCTGTAGGGACAAACGGGCTAGGGTGGTTGGCGTCAGTAACTAAATGTAATTTCTTGGTCGTGTAGTTATCATACAGTAATATTGTCTCATAAAATTCATACATCTTTTAAACATTAAAAAATATATTTTACAAACCGTAGATAAATATGATTAAATACAACATAGCATTATGTTAGTAATTGTTATTTGATTCAAATATTTATCCAATAAGTTTGATACTACAAAGTAAACAAATAATCTCATATAATCTCACTAACCTAAGGGTATTGTTTTATATGTTTAATCATAACACAATTTGAATTTGAAGAAAGACAAATAAGTTTTACTTCGGAATATTCCGATGCACAATTTGGGATTTTCAGGTCACAAAGGCATATTTCCCGCATATAAAGTATGTGGAATCAATAAGTTTTCCTTTCTTGAACATACTAGTCAGACAATTCAGCAAAAATCAAACAAAGGTGAGTTTACGGAATGCTATTTACTACTGTTATTCTTGTCCTCTTTACTTTTCGGTTCAGCCTGTGTATTTTTTATGTATGTCTGGTTTTTACAACGCAGTCCTCAAGCATGCCAGGAATCGGCCATTTCTGGCAGAGAATATTCATAATTATATTCATAATTAAATCTATGTATTTTGGGTACCATATTTGCTTCCCGAAAGTTTTCGTCTCATTTCACTATTTTAAGTTCAGTGCATAAGTCGCAATGAATAACAAGTATACATGTATTTCGTTGTGCTGTGTTTAACTGTCCCTGTATTTCATAGTAAAAAGGATGTGATGTGTTTATTTTTTTTGTTGTCGCTATAAAAATAATTATTCAAGGTGAATACCAACAACATATTTTGTGCCCACTAGCAAATTTTTTTACGTGTGGATAAAAAAATACGTTTTCCCGTGCATCAAAGAACGCAGTTCTAAGTGGCGCTTGCATACAGTGTTGCCAAAGTGTGTTGTATTCCACAAAATGTATGGAATTTGAAAATGGTTTGTAAATTTTGCATGGAATGAATAGCTGTGTGAGATATGTGGGGGACGTGCTGTTGAAAAATATAATTCTTATTTATAATTTATAAATGTAGTGTTAAATGTGAAATAATTCAAGAATTATAACTGAACGTGAAAGTTGATGCTTGAAATCAAAATCTCAGAAACAATATATTCAAAAATTTATTCTGTTGAATTCATTGTACATAGGTGAGCATGGCGTGTAAGGAAAAGGCCTGTGCTCTGGAGGAAGGAGGAGAGGAGGGCGCTAAAACAGTGACAGCGAAAATTTTGGGATCATTGAATGTGTGTAAAATGGTTACATAGTTCTAAGGCCATCTGTTTTGTTTTATGCTTCTTATGTTCGCGGCTGAAGGAGATGGCCATCTGGTGTTCAGAAAAGAGGTTTGGTTTGTTACGGAAGAGCTTAATAAAGGTAAAGTTGTTTGTTTTGTTTTTAATGGGGAAAGGTGCCCGAGGACAGGGTACGTAATCCAAGTGCAAACATCTGATTTGTGGTCCATAGGCACCTGCATATCCTGAAGGATGAAATTAAATACTGCAATAGAGAAGTGATTAATGAGAAATGCAGGGGAAACAGGAGATCCTCGAGAAAACCCGCCGGCAATAGGAAACTTCCGTCACGTTTTTCCCCGTGTGAAAAATCGGTGACCGATCCCACCGAGGATCGAACCCGTATCGCCTTGGTAGGAGTGAAGTGGTCTGACCACTCGGACACCGAGGACCCAAAAAAAAAAGGGGATAAACGTAAGGAGGGGGCGATAAGGTAAGTCGTTGCAGTTGTTTCTCTGCCAAATTGTATGGAATTTAGTTGTGTTTGTGGAATTTGGAATGGCTGGATTGGCAACACTGAGCATGTGCACGGAGGTAGCTAAAGTGATGAACATTTTAAAATGTGGGAACTAATGTGGTTCATATAGCTTATTAATTAATATTTCAACATTTTTATTAATTTGTTTGTAAACAGCAAATTATACTTCAAATACGTTATCCTCAAAATGTGTATAGGCACTTCACTAATTTAGGTTGTAAGCCATGGTTTTTTTCATTGTGTAGAAATCAGTTCCAAATATACAATGTTTCGTTCGTAAAGAATACCTCCCCGTACAATATGTATATATATATTTTTTAAATATTTGCAGAGCCGCAAAAATAGTTGAAACAATAATAATGTACTGCAATTTATAGTAGTCTTATTCTACTTTTTACTGTTCAGTTCCCCAGATTTCTAACAATATGCTAGAGTAGTTAATTGGAAAATTCAATTAATGAACTTTAGCGAACAAAACACATCAATAGTCTCGACTGCTACCTGGACGATGGGCTTTTATATTTTGTCACGTATAGGTAAAACATGGTATTTTTTGTATCAAATATTTGCTCTACTATCTGATCACACATTTTAACACTAATTAAGAGCAACCCAAATCCTAAAAATAAAAACCACGTTAGAATATTGCTGCATGATATGAAATTTTTGTATAATATATCTTCGTTATGTTTTGACTAAATTGTAAGAGGACACACCTGAGGAGCTACATAGAGTAGAGATACACGTTGTCCTTTTACTAATTTATAAAATAACTTGTTACACTATGCATGTGACATACTTATCATTATTAATGTTGACATTAATTTTCTTATTCGAATGACGTTTTTTACTGATTTAGTTTTCCATGTTCGGTTTTAAATCAACACGAATTGACGTCTCGATCAGTCCACCACCCAGGGGCGTCATTTCAGGTTTTTCTAGGAGGGGGGGCAAGATTTTGTTTTCTGGCGATAGTGACCTTGTTGCATCTTTTTTATTAATTAAGCATGTATAAATTAGATACTTTAAAAATACAACTTAAGTTTTATGTCCTTAATTTAGATTTATTTACATTAAAAAATACAAAAAATATATTTATTTACATAAAATTCTTAAACCAGGTAGGGGGCATTTGCACCCCCCCCCTGTAGCCCCAAATGACGCCCCTGCCACCGCCTCGAGTGAGTGAAGAGATTTTGGTCAGCGCTTAACATCGTCTTCAGCGCTGGTGAGGGGTGATATGGAGCAGCGCCGGAATGAATGGGCGGGGGAAACAGGAGATCCCCGAGAAGACCCGCCGACCATCGGCATCGTCTGGCACGATTCCCACATGCGAAAATCCGGGGACCGGCCCCGCCGGGAATCGAACCCGTATCGCCTTGGTGGAGGGCGAGGGGTCTGGCCCCTCGGCCACCGCTGCCCCACCACCGCCTCGACCTTGCCTCCATCCTGCCATTCAGTCAAGACGCGCGCGTTTACTCATCTATGTTCCTTTGCGAACAACAATGACCTTACTGTCATAGAAGTAATCTCATGACAACACGCGCTTTTAACTTCGTCAATAGACGTAAAATGGTTTTTATGTACATAGTTTTTGTGCGTAACTTATGCAGGGGCGGACCTCTACTTTTGTTTTGGAGGAGGTCACCGTTCCTAAAAATTAAAGTCGGGGAATTTGGAAGTCCTCCTCCGGGAAAAAAACTGGGTTTTCAAGGAGCAAAGTAGTGTTATTTAAGCATTTTACATACTTAAAAGTATTAAATACACACTTACTGTTGCAATAGCGTGATTTCAATTTATATGTTTTGTTTTTGTCTCCGGTATATAATTCAAATTTTGACCTTCGGTATGGAGAAAGGGGTCATAACTCCTGTAACACTCCCCCCTTTTTTTTCAGGATACGCCCCTGATCTCATATTTGAAATCTTTGTTTTTCACGTGTTGACTTACTTGATTAATGTTGGTCCGTGGGGGGGAGGGGCCGCCGGATTAATCATAACAATTCTGTCAGTATTTATACCGAGTTACTTTGAAAATAGTCGTATTATTGTAATTGTGCTTGTAATTCACCGTCTATTAGATTTAAAAATGTGTTTGGTCTATGAGTTATTTTAAATACGTGTAACTGGCTGCTGTGGTACAGCGTGGCGAACAGATAGGTAACGGACATGCGGCAGCTGCAAGACTGCTAGTGACATCATCCATCCACCCTCGGCCGGCAATCTACACAGCGCTCACGTTACCGAGGAAACCTCCCACCCCTCATCTGACCTTGACGTCAACTCCAAGGTAGCCACTGTATGCGCAGAAAGGAATGCAGTCTCCCTTTAGTTCACATCATTCGTTCTCCTGTCCGTTATGTCCTGTAGTTTCGGCGTGGTGCAATGAGTTCTCGCGGCTGCCAATAGATAGCATATCAGTACAGCGCATATTTGGTTATATACTGACGCGCGACACACCACACTATAACTGGTATTGTAGGACTCGCGTTTTAAGTTTAATTGAAGTGAACCAGTGCTTAATATAAACTTAAAAGTCCAGACAAGAGAATACCAAGCTGTTATTCCAGAAATAAAACATCTTTACAGCAAAAATCAGCAGATGAAATATCTGCTATAAAAAGAAAACATTACACTATAAAGTTAAACTGTAATTTTAATTAATATATTTATCTAATACTTTCGAAAATGGTTTAAGGCCGAAGTATCATACCGAACGAAATATTCTACGAAGTCATCCCGCCCAATTTTTTGTAATTTCCGATATTTGCAGGAATGTAGAAAACTCCAAAAAAGTAGTCATAACTTCGTTAAAAAAATTCTAAAAAAAATTTTTTTTCATGGTCAGTCTACTTGAAATTTTTCTCTGATTCTTGTGCCATGCAACAACAATCAAAAATTAAAAAAAAAAATTCGTCACTCCATTGCCCTTAAGAGAGAACAGTCACTCATGAGAGCAGATACCCTAGGTTTCAGGGCCATGTGGCCGACGGCCGTGGCGTTGCAGAATACTCCCCACTCTACATCGATAAGTTACTTACACAGGGGAATCTTATGGCATTCCCCACGCCCGTAGCACTAAAGTAGAAAAGTACACACATAAACACACTGTTGGTAAAGCACTGGAATGCAGGTTGAAGGGTCCGGCGCCCTTATGGCCGGGAAGCGGCAAGTAATATATACGCACCTGTAACTGGAAAAACATATTTATTGGTAAAGCACCATGCTCCAATCATACAACACTGGTGGCGCAAATAGCGGACCCCGCCCTAAGCCCGACCAGTGGGCGATGCTGTTACGTGAAAATTCACTACACGAGTGAAAAAGATAATTCAAGAAATACCCCTGGACGACGAGTTGCAAGGGTGAACGGTACAC